>JAOTRH010020918.1:0-22121 GCA_034768845.1 Heliamphora exappendiculata | reverse complement strand
TTTACTCCTTTTTGTCACTTTTTCCCCTTTTTGACTTTTTTTTATGGCTGAAGGCTTGAAGATAATGGGCTGGTCCCTCTTTTTTTAAGGGCTTTAGGTGTTAATGGACCGAGAAGGTAGGGTCATAATTGGGCTGGGCTAAAAAGCTGAAAGAAAAAACTAGGGTCTGGGTAAATTTTAAGTTTTGGGCCTAAAGTTTGGGTCAAGAATTAGGGTGGGTTAATGGATTTGGATCTCGGGTGTTAAGGGTTATTCCAGGTCCACCACATAGGGTTAGTGAATTGGGTTAGGAGGGTTTGGGTTTCAGGTCAAGCCTCTTTTGTTTTGTTCTTCATGAGAGATAGAGGGGCGGCTAGGGTTTGAGAGGCGGCACTGGTGGTGACGTTGCGAGGCGGCGACGGCTGAGGTGACGATGGCACAAATGCAAATAATCCATATGGAGATCCTTTCTGTTTCTCATCATTTCTCACTTGCTAAGAAGAACTCGACTCCAACGAGTTAGAATTGTGATGAGGTGCTATAAATTGAGGAACCTGAAATGATGGAACACCTTTCTGCACACTTGGGGGTAGTATAAAAGGCTCTAATTTGTTTCGAAAAAGAACTAAATTTTTCACAAGAAAATTAATATTAGTACCAGTTGAATCTTAAAAGTAGTGATTTAGGGTTATAGGAGAAGAGAAAGAAGAAGAGAGGAAGACAGAGAAGTATTATTAGGAGAAAATAATGACTAATGAGGCTTAATTTTAATCTCTACATCACATCAGTATTTATATAAGAAACACCAAGATAATTACAAAACGAACCAAACAAACATAAGTCATTATGTAACACTCTCCCTCAAGCTAGAGTATAGAGGTCAAACATGCCCAGTTTGGAAAAAAGTTGTTGGAAACTATAAGCAGCTAGCAGTTTGGTAAGAATAGCGCCCAATTGATTCTCATAGCGAACATAGGGAGTGACAATTTGTTTCGTTATCATTAAGTCTCAAATAAAGTGGCAGTTAACCTCAATATGTTTAGTACGCTCAAGAAACACAGGATTATTAGCAATAAATATGACTGCTTAATTAGTATAAAATATCTCCATAAGACGAGAAGAAGTGATGCCAAAGTCCTAAAGAAGAGAAGAACCCACAACATTTCAGAAGCAGCAATATTCTGTTTCTTACTATGTCAAGTGACAAGATTATTGCCAATAAAAGTATAATAGCCCAAGGTGGACTTCCTATCAAAACGATTGTCAGCCCAACAACATCACTAAAGCTGTGGGTGTGGTCATCCTCCTTCGGGCTAACTCCGCTCTGTTCACTCAAGAAGGGCTTGCTTCAACCTAGCCGAGCTTCACTAACTCATCAGGGGTTAACTCTGACCCACCCAACTCAACTTGGGGGTTGGCTCCAGACAACCCCTCTATTCCCTAAGAGAGTTTACAACTCTCCTTAGGATAAGATTCCATGACAAGATCTAGGCTGGGAGCAGGGCCTAAGAGACTTTGCTTGGGACTTTTGGAGGATTATGGCTTGGAGGCTGGAGCTAAGGGATTGTCAGAGTTGCTTGGCTTACCCCACATTTGAGGTGGCTCCATTTAACCAACCTTAGAGAGAGAGGGGGGCGTTAACACAAGAAGACAAGAAGTATACTGACCACTTTGAGGAATACGATTCTCTGAGGCACGACAATGGGCAGAGCATGTGCTCCCTTGCCATGTCGGGCATCAAAGGCCTCCACTAGTGGCCAGTACATCCAGGTTGTCGCTCCAAGGGAGCGGCTCCACCTGTCCCTTGGTGGCAGCAGCCTTCGGGCCCCTTAGTCTCATATATAAAGGAGCTCAATCTTTTATTCCAAAGGTTACTGTTCATCTTCCATTCTTTCCCGACTTTGAGCTTCTCTCTCCACTGCCTCTCTCTCTCTCTCTCCTAGGGTTACCTGCGCTCTCTCCTCTTCCACCTTCAGTGGTCCGGAGCCGTAAAGTGCCTACCATCTTTCCAGATATTCCGGTCATCCCCCCGGCTCTGGGCCTATCACCTATAAAAGCCAATCACAAACAAATAATCAGATGGACGATATAACAATCCACGACCTGGGGCACGTTTCAATAGAGAAGAACACGCCAAACAGCATCAAAGTGTGGCTAACGTGGAGCATGCATAAATTGGCTAACAACACCAACAACATATGTGATATCAGGACGAGTAACGGTAAGATAAATTAACTTCCCAACAAGCTGCCGATAAAGACCAACATCCAGAAATGGTTCTCCCTGTTCGGCATCGAGCTTAACAGTAGAATCCATAAGTGTATCAATTAGACAAGCACCAAGCAACCCAATCTGAGAGATAAGATCAAGGGTATACTTACTTTGGGATAAAGAGATCCCTTGGGAAGAATAGGAAACCTTAATCCCAAGAAAGTAACGGGAAATGCCAAAGTCCTTGGTATGAAAATAATGAGCCAAATGTTGTTTTAAAGCAACTATACCAGTAGAATCATCATCAGAAATAATGATATCATCAACATAAACAATCAACACAATAGTACTAACAGAAGAATGATGAACAAAGATCGAATGATCAGATGTACAACACCAAAAACCGTAAGCAATGGCAACTGAGCCGAAGCGATCAAATCAGGCACGAAAAGATTGCTTTATACTATATATAGCCTTACACAAGCAAAAGCAAGGTGCTCACTGCCAGGCATAACATAACCAGGGGCTGATTCATATAAACCTCCTCCTGAAGATCACCGTGAAGAAAGGTATTCTTAATGTCAAGATGATATAACGGCCGAGCGCGACTAACAGCAATAGATGGAAGAATTCGAATGGAGTTAAGGTAAGCCACTAGAGAAAAAATTTCTAAGTAATCAACGTCGTAGGTCTGAATATAGCCTTTAGCAACCAAAAGCGCATTAAGACGCTCAACAGAACCATCCGGAAGGTACTTTACTGTATAGACCCAACGACATCCCACCGCTTGCTTCTCAGGTGGGAGAGTGGCAAGCTCTCAAGTTTGATTATTATAAAGGGCACGTATTTCCTCATCTATAGCAAGTTTCCAGTCAAACTGGGACATTACCTGCTTGTAAGATGAGAAAAAAAGTTGAGATATACTTGAGATATGATTAATGGCACCTGAATTGATAATCCATGGTTGAGAAGTAGAAGAACATGAAAGACAAGCAGTAGAATTACCTTTCTGGGCTAAACATACAATTGGAAGAGATGTCTGCCTGATACTAATGGAACTTAGAATACTCTTCTTTGGAATAGTGATGTTCTTCTCCTCCATAGGATTAGAGGAGGAAGAAAGGTGAACATTCAACTGAACAATGTCAAATGTCACAGCATTGGCAAACTGAGAAGGTCGGCTAATAAGATCCCAACATGTCTTGCGTGTATAATTGAGTAAGCCCTAATTAGAGCACAAACGAGGTGGATCTTTACCTCAACCACTACGACCACTACGAGAACTACCAATGCGACCACCTCGAGAACCACCACTTCCTCTGCCATGAGTGTAACCACTGGATTGATCACCTCGGTATTGTGTAATTAGAGTTAAACGATTAGAATTATCCTGAAAAGAACCACCAAAACCCTGATAGTAGTCCTGAGAAGTGGTGCGCAAGATTCTAGAATATACTTCAGTAAGAGAAGGGAGCTCAACTTCAGCTAAAATCTGAGAGCGAACAGACTCAAATTCAGGTCGCAACTCGCCAAAAATCTCATCACAACCATTTGTTCTCGTTGCAGTTGTTGTTGCATTTTGCAAACATCATTTGTGACGGGAAGAACCACATTTAATTCTTCATGAATCCTCTTGAGTGCCGCAAAATAATATGTAACAGACTTATCATCTTGTTGTAACTGAAAGTAGTCAACTAAAACGCCATACATACACATATGATTATTAGAATATAACATTTGAATATACTCCCAAATCCCTTTACAAGTGTCAAGATGAGTACAAATATTGGCAATATGTGACTCCATAGAATTCCATAACTGTGTAACAATTTGAGCATCCTCTTCCTCCCATTTTCCTCTTGTCATCGGATGGATCAGTCATAGTCAAATGTTTTTGTTTTCCTTGACCAATTAAGACAACTTTTATAGTTTTAAACCAATGCAAATAATTAACCTCATCCAACTTGCAAGTAGTGAGTTATAGATTTGTAAATGGAGGAATATAGGATTTTGAATCCATAACTTCAACAACCAAACACGGAACAAAATTCTTTCATAAAGGAATAAATGACCATAACCTACAAAGAGGAACCTGAATCATAAGATTACGAGATGCTCATATCAGATCTGTTCATCACTAGGGTTAAGAGACCTGGTTGCTAATATGTTCATATCAGCGACTGTTGATTACGGTGGCGATGGCGACGATGGCGACTGTGGTGGACGCCGACGGTGGCAAGTGTGGTGGATGATGTCAGCGGCAGTGTGGTTGGCGATGATGGTTCACAATGATGGGTCGCAACTAAGGTTGAGGACTGAGCGCGATGATGTTTTGCTTTAAAGATTCACGATGACTAATTGGCATTGTTGATAACAACGACGTCGACTGGTGTCAGCAATAACGGCGGTGACTGTTGTCGGCGATCTAGGTTGATGAAGCGTCGCAACTAGGGTTGAGGATTGGGTTGTGATGATGGTTTGCGATAATGGTTTGCAATGTGGATGACGACAACGACGACTGTGGTCGGCGATGGCAGCAGTGTCTATGATGAATGAAAGCGGTGATGGTGGTGGGCGATGGGTACATAGCTAGGGTTAGGGTTAGGGTTTTTTTTCTCCCTCATTTTTTAAGAAAAAAATCAAGAATTTTAGCTCTGATACCATGTTAATGTAACATATTAGAAGAATGAGAGAGCATAGCTTAAAGGGTTAGCTTCTCTAGCTCCTCTAACTATTTATATTAAATTATATTGTAATATTGACATAAATGACCCTCAAAAAAATTTTTGATCACTAAACCCCACATTTTCTGTTTACTTTCAAGTTATAATTATTCATAGTAGCCCGATAGACCAGTGATTACTTGGGCATTATGAGATTTGCCTCAGATGTCAAGAATTTTCCAACAATCAGTTGATTTAGCTCTTCATTTTTAACTTTTGACTCTTCGACATACTCATTTTTCTTCCATTTTTTATTAGTTCTTCAAGATTCTTATTTGCTAACAGACAAATAACATGTTTGTTTCAAGATCTATATTTCTTAAAGATCCAACATCTATGGATTTGATTTTTTCTAATGCTTGAGCAGTGGGTAAAAAATATGGTGGTTGAGTTTTCAACTGCTTAAGTGTTTCGTTTTTAAGAAAATTGTTCAAGACCCGTACTTGTTATATTAAAAAAAAAATTTATTTTTTGTTTCAAAAAAATTGAGATCTATATAAATTAATGTTAAAAAGACAATACAAAGTTTGAAATAATAAATTTTTAATTAAAATTTAAACAACAAATCAAATAATGTGCTTTAATATATATAATACTTTATAGCTATTAAAAATCTAAATGGCATTTAAGTTGTGCATTATGAATTTATAATACATAAATTCATTAATTACTACATTAAAATAATTAAAACTGCTTCCTAAAAATAAACTATCTAGTTAAAAAATTAGAATATATGTTGAATCATGTCTAGAAAGTAAAGAAAATTTACCAAAAATCATTTTAAGCTCCAATAAATATACTTTTGGAATAAAAACATGTGAATCAGCTTTTTTGATTAAGTTGTGCAAAAAATAAAAAATTTCACAGATCACGTTACTGCTACCGTTATGCCCCAAAACCGCGTCACTGTTGCCATTACCATTACGGCTACTGCTACTGCCATTTAAAATTATGGCATGAGGGTGCCTGCTAGCATAAGATGCAAATATAACAAGCCTAAGATGTAAAGCCAAAAAAAAAAAAAAAAAGACTTGAGGTGGCACTATCTTGACACGCGTATTATATTGAAAGTATGAGGTGTCAATAATAAAAGTACGAGGTGGCACTAGCCTTGTCACATGTCTAGGCTACAAATAATACAGAAGGCATGAGGCCGCTCACGAGCTTTCACACACATTCACCAAGTGGCTCATCATTCTTAAACTAGTTATGGTATTGAAGATGGTTAATCCATGCATATAACTTATTAATCACTACAAAAGCAAGATTATTTGTATTCCATGATAATTAATATTATTATTCTTAGTTTCTTACAAGGAAGACTGAGTTTTCTATGTATGATTGTAGCATATGGTATGTTAGTAAACTACTAAACATCCAAAAACATAGGAAAAACATGTAAGAAAAAGTTAGCATTGCCCTAATATTTGATCTCTTTTGAAATTTAACCATAAAAAAGGATCAGTGAGTGAGGCAAAGACATTTATGATGATTTAATGACTTTCTTTTTATAATAGATAGAGATGATATGCTTTTGTATGCAAAATAATATTCACGTGGTTAAGCTTGTAATGCTTTTGTATGCTCTAGGGCCATTTGATTAATAACAAACCTCATTGCATGCAATCTTCATGGGATAATATTTAACTAGAGAAACTTAAGTGATGCTGGGTGGATAGATTTGTAATGCTCAGATGAACATAGTTCTTCCATATTATCATGTTTCTTTGTCTGAAGTGCCAATGAATGATCTTCATATTTCATGAACACTTTCTGGGGAATCATGCACAAACTAATATTCGGTGCTTTACATTATTTTCTTCATGTCATTGATGAATTTTCATCTCAGAGAAGGTGTTAATTATCCTCAAATTATTTATTGCAGCTATTCATTCGCTGATGCCAATGCACTGGTGTTGAATTTATTGTCCTCTTACTTTTTGGTTATGACTTCCAATTTGTGCATTGAGATGACTTATTTTCTTGCTAGGTCTCAGTATTAGAACCGGAGAGTTTAATGCATGCTGGAAGTTACGAATCTCTCTTTGAAGATCATTTAATGTGTATGCAAGTAAGACAACCATTTTCCCTCCGCATTCAACACTAATTTGGCAAAAAGAAGAATCCTTGCATTTACACTGCAATGCATTGTGCGGAAAGGTGAAAAGACTGCCCAATAATTTAAGAATGTGCAACTGAGGTGAAATTAACAGGTTTCGATTGAAAACCCATGCAATTTGATGCATATGTTTTAATTCAGAGAGAACCAGTACCATTTATTTACAATCTGGTAACAATAGTCATTCATAGTGGCAACCATGCAAATTCTGTCTTGCATTATTTTTCAGATACAAAACAATAATGTTTTTGCTTGTGACTAAATATTTCAGTTACTTCAATCTTGTTTTTTCTTTCCCAATATTTCCCTGGTTGACAGCAGCTGAGTCTAGCAGCTGCTGTTATCAGTGAAACTCATGTAGAATCCAGATCTGTTTGCCAAGGAACTTGTAGTGAGGAAGTAATCAACAAAAGAGTAATATCTGGGCAATGCTACAGTGAGAATATAAAGATGACCAGCTATGCTTTGTTGAGCAATGTTTTCCTGCTAATAGAAGTAAAGCAAGAATGACGATTTGGAGAGTGTGTCTGAAGAAACTTAGCTGTTGTCTGCATAAGACAACAGCTAATTGGATTTAGTAAGACGTTAGACAGCTGATTTACATGCTAGGGATTTAATTGAAGAGACCCATGAATGTTACCAATGATAATGCTATTAGAATCTCTCAAATGAAGAAAGAGGAAACTAGCATAGAATACCTAGTTACTAGAAGTCATGATTGAGCTGAAGGTGTAGCTTTTTGGTTGATTATCCGCATTTAGAATTGTTCTGATAAGACAATCAGAAGTATGTATTTATCATAAATTTATTTACAAGGCGGCATATTCCCTGATAGTCACAGATGGACGAATTGCAAAAACTTGCAATGACCTTTTATTATATTTTTAAGCAGGTGCTGTTATAGTGCCATAATATAACTTTTTAAGCTGTTGCATGAAAAACAGAACCTATTGCTTATTGGATTCTGAAATACTGCATACTTTCCTTTCCTAATTGGCTCAGTGGCTCCCAGCAATTCCTATTCTTTTGCTTTCTTAATGCCCATAAGTGGTTCTGCTTCTAAAGGCACATTATGTAATGTTACTTGATTTAACATTTGTTTTCAAACCTTTGGTTTATAGGACTATCATTCATGAGGTTTAGATTTTAAACTACATAAAGTTCTATTTTGGGACTGGGCACTTCATGCTACAGCTCAAATGCATGGGATACGCACACTTTTTTACTTAGTACGCCTACTTAATGCAGTAAATCTTTGTACATAATATATAAATACTTGTGAGTTTAGTTAGTAGTAAAATGTGTGTATTTAGAAGCTCCCTAAATGCATATGTAATCATCATTACAAATCTTGTGGCTGCTAGATGGTTCTGCTAACCAAGAACCTTTCTGACCCACTCATTCTCGGGCGCTTTCAGTCAGTGTTCGTTGCTGAGTGATCACTCGCTAAACTCTGGTCTTAGTCTTGAGACATTGTTCGGTATTCGACCACTATTTAGATGGGGAAGGTCGTCTTGGGAAAGGTTTTGTCAAAAAGATTGAGATTTGTTTAGGGGAAATACTATTTCTGATATGCAAGGTGCTTTTGTGGAGGGGCGTCATATCTTGGATGTTGTGTTGGTGGCTTGTGAGGGAGTTGAAGATTACAAAGGTTTTAATAAGGAAGGAGTAATTGTCAAAGTATATTTTGAAAAAGCGTATAATCATGTGGAAAGCAATTTTTTGGATTGTGTTATCTAAGAAAGGGTTTGATATGAGGTGGTGGAGGTAGATTAAGGGATGCCTATCATCTAGTCACATGCATGATATTGTTAATGGAAAGGCATGAAAGATTTTTAAGGTTTTTAGGGGTGTAAGACTAGGTGGCCCATTGTCGTCTTTCCTGTTCATCTTAGTAGTGGATATTCTATGTAGGGTGATTGAGAGGGAAAATGAGGTGGGGCTACTAGACGGTTTTATTGTAAAGAGGGGCAAGAGTATTTGTTCAAACCAAATCCTAGGACCCAGTGATCATGTATACAGATTATGCCAAAAATAAAATGAACCAAGATCAAATTTAAACCCAAACACGATGGAACAAGGGTTATACCTTCGAGTTATCTCTTGTTTGATCTTATCTCAACAAGAACAAATGTTACCGATTGCTTATGAACCCTAGCTTGACTGCGCCTCATATGTTCTATCATATTCATGTATGCCAGACTGCGAATAGAGAGTGGGCTCTAAATTCGTGATATTTTGCTCTCTCGATTGCCTCTATATCATTTGATATAACTCGAATAAATATATAAAACCCTAGCAGCCAAAGAGCTTAAAAGGCATATATGATATATATAGGCTACGGAAGGGACCTAAGGAGTAATAAGATTCCGGCTCCATATGAAAACAGAAAACCCTAATTGAATATGAATTAATATCAAGTTACCACCGGAAGCCACAAGATTTAAATTAACAAATAAAAGGTCAAACCTAGAATATGTAAATCTATTATTAAAGAAAATGAAATATATAAAAATTAATGTATTCAATAAAGTTTTTGCGAGCCTTAGTTTATTGTTCGCTCTAGATGTTTCGAGAAATTGGGGTGTCACAGCATCGTATCAGAGCATAGGGTCAACTTTACATGCGAACGTTGTGCGAACTCTAGGACCATCGACTCACTTGTGAAACCTTGGTTTTTCAAACTCTCATTTTAAAAGGCATATATGATATATATATAGGCTACGGAAGGGACCTAAGAAGTAATAAGATTCGGGCACCTTGTGAAAACAGAAAACCCTAATTGAATATGAATTAAATTCCTATTTCATAAAATGCAACTCATACCACTAAAGAATTATAGTTGCACTTCCGATCTTATCTCAAAATTATATTTTGAACTCGACATTGTTAAATGTTTAATTATTTCCTCACATTAACATTACAAATACGCGTTGATTAAATTAAATTACTTATAATTATATTCAATCAGCATCTTCAAATTTCCTTGAGAACTTCCACTTTAACTTAGTTGATGTAGCGGATATAAAAATCACCAGCAAGGTTTAACATAATCAGAACTTATAACCTTTTTCAAGAAGGTATCATCAATCCTTTTTCCGGGACACGAATTTCGTCAATAATTAACAATCCACCATACAAAATGTTATTAACCAATTCACCAAAATTTATTGATCCCAAAAAGATCTCACTCTTATATGAACAAAAATAACGAACACTAAATGCACGTATCTATTAATTATTTTGGGATTAAGAATATAAATACTTATAATAACCATGAAACGTTGATTATCTTATAAAGTTAGTATAGAAACAATTATCCCAAGACGGTCTTGTTCAATTCACACGCAGTGTGCTAACACAGTGAGTTAGAACTAATACCATTTTCCATAATTATAATAGATCTACTGAAACACTGTAGTACAATTCTACCAATAGTGTGTTCAATTCCATCCCGATGCACGAAGCTCCTGTGTTTGTGGAGTTCGGGAATGGGGCAAACCATGATGGGTCTATAACAAATAATTTATATTTTACAAGAACCGATGATCTATTTTTCTATGTAAGCCAAATTCTACATACCAGATCATCTACTATGTATAATAAAAGACACGTATGCATAACATTAAATAAATAATGCAATGCAGATATTGTTCATATGGATTGTCATTACGACAAAAATAACTGAATTTATTACTGAATAAATACCAAGGTCCATTACATAAAACTACAACTTTTAGTATATAGCCCTAATAGTATCTTTATCTCATTTACAGTTTGAAGATGATACTATCTATTTTTCTTAGGAAGCCAAAGCGGTTAATTTGTTCTCGAAAGGGATGGGAAAGGAAAGTCAATTCGAAGTAGAGGGAGAGAGGGATACCACTGAATCAGTTGGCTCAGCTCTGAAGTATTGGGAGTTTTTTAGATCGTTTCAGGCCTTAAGGTTATTGTGGATTAAAGTAATCTTGTGAGTATTAATGTGGAGCTAGAAATATTAAAGAGAATGGTTGATGTTATTGGGTGCTACATTGAACATTTACCTGCTACGTTTTTTGATCTAATCTTGTGGGTATTAATGTGGAGTGACAAATATTAAAGAGAAGGGCGGATGTCATTGGGTGCTACATTGAACATTTACTTGTCGGGTATTTGGGTATAATCTTCCTGGTATTAATGTCGAGTGACAAAGATTGAAGAGAGTGGCGGATGTCATCGGGTGCTATATTGAACATTTACCTATTAGGTATTTGGGTCTCCTTTTGGGTGATAACCCTGGGAAAGAAACTTTCTGGGCTCTAATATTAGAGAGAATTAGTAGGAGATTATAACTGAGAAAAAGAACTTCGTTCTCTAGAGGTGGGAGGTATATTTTGATTCAATCTGTGTCATACAACATGCCCACCTACTATTTATCTTTGTTTAAGATTCCGATCAAGGTTGCAAAGAAGATTAAAAAAATGATAAGTGATTTCTTGTGGAAAGGGATGAGGCCCATGAGGATAAAAAGGACCACTTAGTTAATTGGGGGAAAATGTCAAAATTCAAAAATAACGAGGTTTTACGAATTGTAAATATCGTAGCTAGGATTATTGTTCTCCTTGGTTAAGTGGTTATGGAGATTTCCTATTGAGACGAATTCACTTTGGTACTCGGTTATTAAGTGTAAAGATGGGATTCAAACAAATGGTTGGAATTCTTTTGTGGTTTAAAGTGGTAATTGTCGTTCTCTTTGAAAAGTTATTTCTAACATAAAGTGGTAATTGTTGTTCTCTGTGAAAAGTTACTCCCTTTATTCACAAGGTTTGTGTCCTTTAAGGCGGATAATGGCGAGTGTATTTGATTCTGGGAGGATGTTTAGGTGGGTAATTCGTCATTCGATGTTTTGTTCCCCCGCCTCTATCGGATGATCAATTCTATTGATGTATACACTGCTTCCGTGGCATGTTCTCATTTGGCCCAATATTTTAGAACTTATAATTTTTTTTGAAAATCTCAATGAAGTCGATTGAAATGTTGCCCTTGCCCGCTAATCTCAATAATTGCTTTTTGAGAGATGATGAAAGTGATAAGAGTTTAAACCCTTGATTCCACAACCATCTTTCCAAATTTTCTTTTCCTCGCCAAAAGAAAATTTGGAAAGTGATAAGACCTCTAAAAGTGAAGATATTTATGTGGAGTTTGGCTCATAGATGTCTCTCGACTAACAATATGCTGCAACCCTCAGTGCTGCAACGCTCTTGGATCATCTATTTTTGCATTGCTCGTTGCCATTTTCTCTATAGAACATGTTATTTCATATGGTGGATTCTTGTTGGGTGGCTCTGGTAAGTTGTCTACAAATGTTATTTCAAACAAGAAGGCAAAAGTTATGTGGAATGTCATTTTCATATTTTTGTTGGGTTATTTAGTTGGATTGTAATGCTAGGATCTTCGAGTGTAAGAGTGCAAACATCAATTGTATATGGAGTAAAGTGTGCTATTTGTTGTCTTCTTTTTCATCTATGGAGTAAAGTGTGCTATTTGTTGTCTTCTTTTTTGTCTGATGGTAATGTGGATCTCCTGTAATTGGTTTATGGCAAAGGGTCATCTGTTCAATAATTAGTCGGAATCAGTCCACAAATTACTTTCTTCTTTAAAATATATGGCCTTCATGCTTTTCTTTCTTCTGTCAGTCGTTCCAACCGGTCCCTTTACTAGTAAGCCTATATAGGCCTCGGACTCAAATTTCTCGCTTTAATTGGTCACAACTCTTGCATCCGGAAACTAGAAACTGGAAACGATCTCTTGCTTGTTGATTTGCGGTCTAGTGGTTCAAGACTTAGGCTATAAGGCCTCTTTTCGATAGTAAACAGGCATGTTAATCTATCTGATGTACTCATTAAGTATTAAATAACAGCAATAGGATGCGATGGTAAGCCCACAACCGTGGAATATAAGGCAAGTTTCAATTGGATAATATCGGAGAATTCCAAGTTGAGCTAAGATCCTCGCTAATCAACATGGAAAAGCAGATTTAGCCCTTTTTTATTTCTTTTGTTCTCTTAGTGGATTTCTCATCCCCTCACTTATTGTACTATTCTACTTTACTTAATGCAAATTATCGTTGTTGATCAAAAAGAATAAAATAAAATAACCAACAATGTGTACTTATATGTGTTTACATTGATTAAATGTCTCAAGCAGGGCTGTGGGTAAGTTTTTGTTACAATCCTTGAAATGTTAGCCATTCCACTACATTTTAACTTCTTTTTAGTTACAACTGATACCTTACCTCTAGAGGCCTCCATTTCAATTTTCTTCATGAAGATTCTTTGTCATGTTATGCCTCAACAAACACAGGACACCTTTGTGCAGCATGAAGCTGGTCATTTTCTAGTTGGCTACTTGCTTGGGGTTCTACCAAAGAGATACAGTGTGTCTAACATGGAAGCTTTGAGGCAAGATAAATTTACAGAAGGAAGGGTAGAGTTCCTGGGATTTGAGTTTCTCAAAGAAGTAAGCGTACTGTTGTCCTTTGTTTTGCTTATTCCCCGCCCTAAAAATCATGACTAGTATATGATTAACATATTTCCAAACAATGGCTTTGCTTGTCTTCATCAGTAGATTGTACTTACTAGATGGTTCCAGAAGAATTTGGTATAGATTATTTTTCAACAGGTCTGTATATTCTACAACATAGATTATTAGTGGAATGCAAGCCATTGATTACTTTCCATTTCTCTTGTTTCCTTTTGTATTTTATGCCCGCGAAGTTGATATTTGTGAGCTCCTGGATCCAATTTCACACGAAATCGGTAACTATCACGGTGCTATAGCATTTTATAATGCATTTAAAATTTGGTTTTCATCATATTGTGGGTGTGGGACCCTGGAGTGGTGGATTCTGGGGTGATGGAGTGCTCAACAATGGCAGGAGATCGCTAGTGGAGGAGGTGAGCTCTCAAGGCAGCCTGAGAGAGAGAGAGGAGGTGGCAATGGAGAGTTTAGTCAGAGATATAGTAGATGAACTGTTTGGATAATGTGTCTTCCAAGAGCTGAGGGTCAGCTCATTCATAGTTGGAGCTAGTGGAAACGTCAACTCATTTGAGGACTGGTGTCCCCTCGTTGGCTAAGTAGATAGGATGTTACAATCTTCTTTGTTGGCTTCTCCATGATTTTAGACCTTGGGGTCTTAATTTTCGGAGCATCTGAGCAACTTAGGTGGTAGTTATGGTATGTGGGGAGGCGTATCATGCAGGTGATGGGTATGATATGAGCTCTAAGATGTCAGGTGTGTTGGTTAATTCCATTCTCTTTCTATAATGGGTCAAGGTGAAGCCGCCTCGGATTAGGCAACTCCATTGACAAATCCCTTGCTCTAGCTTCGAAATCACATGCCTCCTTTGGTCCTAAACAAAAAGTGCCTAGACACCCTGCTTGCCTAGAGTACTCTGAATGGTTATTTTGGAAATTTCCAGAGATATCGAGTTGGAGCGTAGCCAAGCAAGAATTAAAATTTCATTTTGGTGGATTGTTTCGGCCGGTTGGAAAATGAAAACGTCTTGGAAATATGATAGAAATAAAGAGAAAATTGGAAACATAAGGAAACATTTGGAAATGTGAATTAAAGCATATTTTAATGCATTTCTAAGGCTAACAAATCAACAATCTAACACGTTTAAGAGTTATATATCCATTTTAAAGAGTTAAATTATAAAAAATAATACTACCATTGAATTATAATACTTCATACTAAGTAAAAATAGTATCAAATATATTATTTCTATACAAAACCATCTAGGAATTAAAAGAAAACAAGTATAAGAAAAGGAAGATTTATAGTGGGATTTTAAAGAAACAAAATACTATTGACAATCTTCATAAAAAGAGTACTTCGTGGTAATAATGAAAAAGAATTCGTAATTTAGTCATGCTTGTTTATTATTCTCTCTCTCTCTCTCTCTCTATATATATATATATATATATATTTATATATATATATATCCTCTTCTCCTTCTTAATTTTTAGATTCTTCAATAAGTTTAAGATTTTTATGTTGTTCTCAAATCTCTCTCTCTTAACAAAAAAAAAAGGGCAAATAGAAACAAACATCGTTAATTATTCCTTTCTGTTTTGGTGCATTTGGGTCCATTTCAGTTTGTTTCGATCAGTTGCGATGGAAACATTAGAATTTTGATTTTTTGCAAATGTTTCGTTTCAGTTTCTTGGGAAATAGAAGGGTTTGGCCGTTTCAATGGAAATGAACCAAAATTTTGTTCCTGGCTGAGGAGTTGAGAACATTGCGGGTCGGTAGTTCTCTTGAATGTATACAAGGTGCGAAAAAGGGAGGGGGAGAGACGGCTCAACGGAAACCACCTGACCGAGTAGGTTGTGTTGAATCGTGTAACCATGCCCATCACTTCGGAAGCACGGACATGGAAAAATAGGTGCCGTGTCAGTGTAAACAAATACTAGAATTTGCATTGCTTGGTGGAGATTCCTGACAGAGTGGTGCAGTGCCTTCTTCAAAAAACGATCTCTTTGGCAACAGCAACCTATTCAATTGGTTCAGAGGACTTGGGAGTGATGGAAATTACTTCTTGGGATGGTCTCAATATTCTGTTGGTGTATTTTCCATTCTCATTGAATTCCAATCAATACTGCCCCTAGACGACCGTCATCACTGTAGATTTACGGGTGGAGCATCAGGGATGGCAAGTAGTGATACAGGAAGATAAAATACTTGAAGCTTCACATCTAATGTGGCTTGCATCAGTGATGGTTACCTGAGATGCAAGTCATTTTCCACTATAATCTTTAAAGCACAAATGAAACAGATCCTTAAAAATTAGGCTTCATTGTTCAGGATGAGTTTTAAGTGGGATATAAGGTATTGCATGGCTTATGCTTCTATGATTTGTTATTCCCTTTCCATCCATTGCTTCATTCAATCTCGTTTGTTGCCTAAATGCAGGAAAGTGGAGATTGGTCATAGGGGATTGAAATGATATTATAGACACTTCTTGTTTACTTTGCTTTTTATCTGGTACTTAATTTTGACATTGGTTAGTTCATTGTTTTAATTCCTTGCAGGTTGATACTACAAAAATATTAGGAAAAAATGTTTCCAAAGGAAAACAATGTGACTGGGTAAGATTTTTTTTCCCCTTTTCATGTTCATTGTATAGATTGACAAGGTTTGGTAATCAAATTGTACTAGTGTTGTACTTGGCCATTGTAACTGTGATTTGTTTGTGAAGCGAAATCCCATGTTGCCTGAGTACAAAAGTAATGTGCAGTATATAAGCGTGAGGATACTTTCACTTCAATAGCCAGTTTTTGGGGTTGAGTTCTACCCATGAATGGTATCAAAGTTGGAGTACCAGGGATGGGTACTCTAGTTGGGATAAGATCAATTTGTCTCTGGCTTTCACACTGCAAGTGCTACTGACTGAGCACACGAAAAGTGCTGCCGACTGAGCACACTGCGCGCGATGGAGGGTGTGAAGAGAAGTCCTACATTGTCCCTAAGTACAAAAGTAACTTGCAATATATAAGTGTGAGGGCACTCACTTCAATAGCTAGTTTTTGAGATTGAATTCTACCCAAGAATGGTATCAAAGTTGGGAGTACCAGAAATGGGTACTCCAGTTGGGGCAAAGATTGTTTTGCTCTTGCTTACACAGGACAGGTGCTGCCAACCGAGCACACTATGTGTGAGGGAGGGTGTGAAGAGAAGTCCTACATTGTCCAAGTACAAAAATTAATGTGCACTGTGCAGTATATAAGCGTGAAGGCACTCTCACTTTAATAGCTAATTTTTAGGGTTGAGCTTTACGCAAGACCGTGTAACAGTAAGTACAATAAAAACTATTGTACGTGAGATGTGATAAATCACTAGGATATCATGAGCATTTTGATATGATTTGGTTAGATGTGTACCACAGTGTTTCCATCTCTAGTTTTTCAAGTTTTTACTTAAAGCCTTTTGTGAAGCTAATGTAAGTGTGTACGATTTCCTCTAAAACGGCCACTGTATAATCATCTATTTCGCAATATTTGGATTTTTTATTTATTATTGTAGCCAAATTGAAAAAAGAAATAATGATATTAATTTTACCGGGTCTTCGTAAATTAATGAAGTCTGGAGCGAACTATTTCATAAAATCTTGCTTTAATATCCTTCACGCATTATTGGGAGTCTAATAGGAATATTTTGGAATAAATTCTTGATGATTTTAGATTATAAGACTATATGCACAAGAATTATTTTCAATCTGAGGCAAACATCTATGCTTGGAAAAGAAATGAATCCAAGGGTTACTTGCAGGAATTGCCTATTGGAGGTTGTGTCAGTTGGGGGGGAGGGAAGGTTCTACCATGGAACTATGATTTTGGGGTTCAGCGCAAGAAGCGAGTTAGATCCGTGTTCCTATTGAAATGAAATGCAATTCTAACTGGATGGGACCTCTCCAATACATGAATTGCAGGGAAACAAAAAAAAAAAAGAAAAAGCTACTAAGACAACAGAAAATCTGTTGCAACTATCAAACTATATAAACCTACAAACATGAGGAGTGAGAATGAATTAAAAAAACTAACTCCATTTTCATCGAAAATAGCTTTATATTTATTCAAGTTATTTATATGTTTAACGTAAATCCATCTTAAGTTTGAAATATTGAATCCCTCCCATCGACATATATTTTCAATCAAGCCGGGCTTCACCGGAAGATATCCAAGAAAGTTTCAGCCAGTCGGTGCAGTTCTGCAGCATTGGAAGCCAATACCGTGAATTCACTGCTCGAGCAGATATTGAGTGATGAATGAAGCCTTGCGGTAGTTTAGTTTGGCAGATAAAGCTCAATTAGTGATTCACCCTTGAAGCGGTTAAGTCACTGCAGTCACTGCTTGAGCGGTCAAGATCGACAAGCTAAGTATAATATACATGATGTAATGCCAAACTAAACTACCGCAAGGCTTCATTCTCAATTGCTTGGAGACCAATTAGCATGGACACAGACATGCGGGGCGACACTGTCGACACATGTTATTCTAAAAAAATGCAGGACATGACACTTGTGGAACACGTTAGAATTTCCTACTTTTGTATATTCATTATATGTCAATTATGTGAATAATATGAATTATTTCTTCAGAGATAATGGTGGAAGAAACATATTACTAATTAAATTTCTTTTTAAAAAACATATATTTCATTTTATAAATGTTCCAAATCATATTTAGTGTACATAAGTTGCATTTCGAAAAATTTAAAATATTGTTATTATGGAGAAATTTTATCACATTGGATGATTTGGAAAGTTCAAAAAGTGCGAACGAAGTGTCGAAAAAGTATTTAATATTATAAATTTAATATTTTAACCAAAAAACGTTTAAAAAATCTCGGACACACTTTTAAGAGTGTCCAACAAGTGTTGGTGTCCAACATAACACACTTCCTTCGCAGAAGTGTCTGTGTCTCTTAGGTTGGAGATTAAGAGTTGATATATGAATACTTCAACATGAATTGAAGATCTCCAAGGCTGATTTCATCCTTCCCTTAGAAAAATCTTTTGGCAGATTCTAGAGCCTAGAGGTGTGGGTCGTGCTCGTGGATTTGGCGTGGCATTGTTCAGGCATGGGAAGCAGCATGCATGAATTTGGCAAAAGAAACTTAGACTGTGTTTTCTATGATGAGAATGATGGGAAATAGGAAGGTGATTGCTAGGAATCGAAGTAATCATATTCCAACATTTGGATTAATTCAAGAATCTTATTTAGGATTTTTTTTTTCCAGGAATTTATAATATTTACTTTTCTTATTGATTGACCCTGGAACATAAGATTAGGATGGGAGAGAGTGGGGACTAGATTCTTACTTAATTTGGGAATATGATATCTAGTTGGATGATTAATCAAAAATACTTTCCTACTTCTACCCATTCCAAATGGTGGAATAATGGAGATCCGAAATCACATTCCCATTCCTCCTCAGGATTCCTGCAATACAAACATAACCTCAAGTCCATGGAGTGTGGACTCACTGGTGGTTTGTAAGATCCTCTTGTTGTAACTTCTAATTTGATATGGTGCTCAACTTTCTGGACTAGGTAGCTGTCCACGTTGAGTGTTTTGACATTTTGGTCCATTTGTATGTCCGATTCCTATTAATCACCTCTAAAGGGGATTATCTGACCTGAAAGTAAATAATGTCTACACAGCATGCCCATTTTTTTTCCATATCTGATGGTTCTTGTCAGAAAATAAACATAATCTTATTTGAGCTGCCAGATGATTTGATATCTAATGGTCAATCAATCATTTGTTTTATGTTGTATGAATTTAATGGTTGCTGTAGCCTTGGTGAGAGGGCACCTGAGTGTCATTTGTTTTGGTGGATCGAAGTCTAAATACATTTTTCTCAAGCTCTAAGTGTGATGAAAGAAATCGTATTCTTAAAAAAATAATAAATACATAATCAGAGAACCCAAAACGGATCAGACCAAAAATTGCTTAACTGTAGCTTCAATTTCTGGAAATCATACTGATTTATGGGTTTCATTTACAGCAGACAAAGGTGATGAAAATAACATTTATCTGATTTGTTTTGGCTAGTTCTTCTCTAGATTAAAAGGGACTGTGACATATGTTGGAAAGTTATTCTCTATGAAACAATTTTCTAGATATTCATGTGCTTTATTGTTTAGTTTCATCATTGACCTCTAACGTGTGTTTTAATACATGCAGGCCGATAAAGAAAAAATTTCATCCACGGTGAGATATATTGTTCCCTTTCGAATCACTTATTATGGTAAATGCTTTTTATTTTATTTTATTTTATTTTATAGTAACTGGTTTTCCTAGGTGCATGCTAAGAAACCTAGCACAAGGTGACTAGTACTTCTAGCAGAGGTTTAAATCAAACTACATTATCAACCTTAACAACCTAGATGTTCATGTTTTATGTAATGTAGTATAAGGTTGAAAGTGGAAAATAACTAACGAGCGAGTCAACAACGGAGAAAAAATTTGTGGTGAGTGCAAATCATTTTGTTATGATTTTCATTACCCAAGTCAAAATTGAAATTTAAAAATAAAATACAACAAAGAAACAGAGAAGAAGAAAGGCTGAAAGGATGATTACTTCACAGGTTATACATATGTTTTCCAATATATCAGTTATAGCAGGGCTCTGAGTTGATTATATAATGAAAGAGAAAGGAATCCCAAAACAGATACAATTTAACCTTTTGCAACACTCACCTCATGAGAAGATTTCCATTTCCTGTACCTCAAATATAAAAAGTCATCCTCAAGTTGGATGAGCTTCCAGGAAGTGGGCTCAAGTTTCTTGCTTAAATATTACTTAGTGTGTGTTTGGCTAGCCTTTTGGCTTTTTGGTTTTTTAGTTTTTTGGTAAAAAAGTAGATGTGAAAAGATATAGAAAAAGCTAATTGATTGCCGTGAGAAGCCAAACAAATGGATTTTTTAAGAAATTTTTAAGCAAAAAGCCTTCAAAAAAAGCTAAACCAAACAGAGGCTAATCCAGACTATGAAGAGACCTCTTTTCCATTTCACATTGGTGAGAGTAGCAAATTCTCAGTTTATGCTGATTGTATATTACTTTTGTTCTCAGACTTTGAATAGGTTTTTATGCGTAATATTAGGAGGCTTGGCAGCAGAGCACCTGGTATTCGGATATTCTGAAGGACTTCATTCTGATGTCGAAAAGGTAAGCATGTACTGTGACATTGGGGGTGTTTGGCATTGCTATTGCTAGTGGCTTTTAGGTTCCTACCACTAATTTTAATTATAAGCAACAATCTATTCCAAATACCAATTTCTACTACAAATTATAACTACTTTTTATTCTATTTCAGTTACAAGGTGCAATTTTTACCAAACTTACAACTTCTGCTACAAGTTGTAATTTATAAGTTACTAGTTTTAGTAATGCCAAACACAATCATATTGCCCTGAATTGATTACGACCACTTACTGCCGGTTTATCAATTATGAAACAGCTTAACAGAGTTCTTCAATGGCTCGGTCTGACAGAGAACGAAGCCGATTCTCGAGTAAAATGGGCTGCAGTAAATACTGTCTTGATATTAATTCGTCATCGGGAAGCTAGATCCAGACTTGTAGATGCCATGGCTCTGGGGAAGTCGGTTGGCTCTTGCATTGATATAATAGAGAACGCTTTGAATGGCAGTGAAATGTAGATATGAAAAGTTTGTTTGAAATCAGCTCTTTTTTTAAACAAGTTGAGCGTTCAACACATTTTGAAGCTCTTTAATTTTCTGAGCTCGATTTGAACTCTTTCAATTTGTTTATACAGACTATATGTCTATAATACCAATTTACTCGAGCTTGGCACGCTATTGACTCGTTGGAAGCGCATTAAGTTTTTAACCCAAGGTTGAAGGGTCTATTAGCTACTATTCCGGTTGATTATGCTTTGATTATAGCCCTAAATTTGACCTTTCTTGCTACCATACAAATACATTTTGAGAGAACTTCAATGACATGTTATTTTAAGTTCATGTAGAATGTTAGTCCTACATGCTTATTGTATTAGAGTTGAAAGTACTTAGATCAGCTCGCCATTAGCGCCTCCTTCGCCGAGAATTTCACAAAAATTCAGCTCCAACGTGATCGACATCATCCTTGCCATTTTAAGGTAGATAGAATTGGCTCTTTATTTTTGGCGAGTTTTGCAAAATTTTGAAGAGGCTGTCAACAGATTTTTTTTTGAAAATAACATTATGAAGCTGCTCCAAACGGTAATTTGTGTTCAAATTCTCGACAGAAATCTTCTACAAAACTATGTATTTGATCATCTACATTGGATACCACCTCCATTTGTTGAAATTTCTTTTGGTGATTTGCTAAAATTTCTGGATTTCTCAATATCCTTCTTTGGCTATTCTTGGTGAGATTTGCCAATTTCGTGGTATTTTGGTGAGATTTGCTAAAATTTTCACTCAATTTTGTTGGTTTGATGTTGGGGATCCGAGACTTGCCTTATTCTTCACTCAATTTCCACTTAATTTCTTCAGCTTTTAATTAACTGTTCTTCAATGTTCTTTCTCTGTTCATCA
>JAOTRH010020907.1:0-22123 GCA_034768845.1 Heliamphora exappendiculata | reverse complement strand
AAAAGAACACAAAACAAAAAAATTCTTTTAATTTTCATACAATTGAGATTCTTGAATTCTAGCAAACTTCTGAACAGACTTGTTACTTGGCCTAACGCATGTAGAAATGTTAGGATTAAAATGATAATGTTCACGGTTAGTGGAAGCACTATGAACTCAAAGTGAAGGATTCTAAGACCCTTCCCTTTGGTGAGAAGGAAGTCATTGTTTTTGGTGCCATGTATGAATTCCATTGATATTACAAGATGTATATGTCTGGGTATATAAATTTATGTACATTTAGGTTAGTAAGACGTCGAGTATATTTCGTTGATGGATTGTTAGGAACCTAGAGGAGATCCCATGGGCTGAGACTGGAGCTGAATACATTGTGGAGTCTATTGGTGTCTTTACTGATAAAGACAAGGTTGTTGCCCACTTGAAGGTTTTCTTATTGGTGTACATACTGCATACCTGTAATAGACACACATTTATGTATCTATTACATAAAGATTATAGTTGCTTTTTTTTATTGGATTTGGCGGTGGCTTATTTGCTCATAGTTCTTTTGGGTTCGCAAGCTCTTTTAAATTTTCATGAGGGCTTGTTATATTATCTGTTTCTGAAGGCTGATTCCATAGAATATTAGATGTAGAAAAGTACTTATTTTATTCCCAAGAAATAAAAATTGTGTCCATAATATGCAATCAAATAACACCTATAATCTTGTTAATGTGCACACAAACCAGACACTACCAAGTATGTCCGCATTGCTTGCAATCATCTATATGATTGGGTCATGTGCAATTATGTATTTCACTAATCATTCAGCTCAGTGACATGCATTTTTTTCATTAAGTTGCAATTTAATTAAAGTAAAATTTTGAAAATTTTGGCCATAATTATTTTGTATGTGAAACTATGATTTATTTGTGTAATATCCTATAGATCTTCAGGCAATTTGCTAAGCATATTGGTTCTATTGGTGTGTGTTTCTCATCAATGTATCTGTAAACTATTTAGGTTGCTCCCATCAAAACATTTTGGATTCTCTTTGTAGGGGATCAATCTAGACTCTGTGGTCCATTTGGATTTTGTAAAGATCATCATTGCTGAAATTGTTAATCATTCAGCAGTGCTAATTGAGTTGGCATCTTTGATCCTCAAGGTGGTGCAAAGAAGGTTATCATTTCATCCTCAGTTGTGCCAATTGTTAATCATTCAGCTATGCAATTGTTAAGCTTGTATGTTATTCTTTTATCACTTTCCTTTTGATTTTTATTTGGCATATTTTTAGTCTTATTCCATAAACAAAGTAAAACTGTAACATCAGTACCGTGTACTTATGTTATGCAGTACTGTACTTTCAAGGGTATTGGAGTTTATATCAAGTATAAGATATTATTTGTTCTGATTCGGTAAGTAGTTCTAACCATAAAGTTCATTAACAAACATGAAACTAAGCTTATGTCAAACATATATAACTAATTAGTGTTGAGGCCTTTGGGATCTGACAGGTGCTGCTAAGGCTTGAGATGTTTTCGCTATAGCTTTGGTTTCTTTCTTTGCTGAAGTGCTTGTTTACCATGAAGTGCTGATATGTTGATGTTTCATTTGTTGTAGCGCCCCTGACCCGTTTCAATATAGTTTTAATAAACTTTTTGAAACCAACCCAAATGAAAACCTTCTTCAAACAATTGAATTCTCATACATATCCAATTTCAAATAAATGCTTGTGATTCTCCAAGGGTTTATTTACAATCACAATATCATTATACTCATCCGCTCAAATTTACAGACAAACATGATACAAATACAAAGAGATATAAAATTATTCTTCTGACTTCTAGCCTTTCCCATAATGCAATCTTGGCTCTGGTCTCGCTCTTGGTCCTTGAAACCTGAAATGGTTTAGTAGACGTACGTGAGCCGAAGATCGTAAGATAAGATTAACTCAAATGTGATGCATGATTTGTGAGGTGTAATGGGTGCACACAAATTTAATCAAAATCTTGTCATTTATCCTCAAAATAACTTCACATTGCACAACTGAGTTTTTGTAAAAAGATTATTGCCTCATACTTCCTAATTTCCATGAAATTAACCATTACACCATTTTCAATTGGTCCAACTCATTTTTCATTCACCATTAACCCAACATCTTGCCCTTTCCAATTGTCCCATTACACATTACCATTTTATTATATTTCTAAGTTAAGGTTTTACCAACCCAATTATGTATAACACACGCATATACCCACGCTTTGCCAACACATTTCATATTTTACCAATTCATGGCTCAAACTATAGGCACCAGCGCCGGACGAGAGTATAAACTCCCGTAACGTTACCCTCAGTCCGGCCACACAGGCCCCATGAGGTAACGGAATGTGCTATACCCCGACACAACTCGTCTATTCTCGGTTGTTAATCGGCGAGCAGAGAACCCAAATACGTCCTTTTCCGGTTGCTAGCCGGCAGGCAGAGAACCCAATCTGCGCAGTTTTTTGAACTTTCACCGAGAAGGAACTCGTGCCCAACCTTAAATAATTCAGAAACCGGTCATTTTTAACATATCACGACACAACACATACACACATGTGAGTCCAGCCCAAATGGTTCCTCTCGCCAACCCATTTCATTACACATTTCCATTATCCACATTTCTATTATTTTAGGGCTCATACCCAAATTAACCATTTATGTGGTTTCAAATTCATAAATTCATCGATTTTACCCAACAAAATCCACAATTTTGGCTTGACATCAACATGTGTCACATAATGTTATGGAATAAGTTTACAATAGATTATGACAACCTTCAATCTAACCAATGCTCATTTCAAATTTGATATGCCGGTTCTTTAAACCCAAACCCAAATTCTCATTTATCAACAACATAAAATGTCAACGCGTAAATAACTCAAACATGACCATGCCATTTGAACAAAATGAAATGCACCCAATATAGATAGCTTTGTATATCTTCACAACTCATATTTCTCTTTCGAAGGCTTAGTAATGCTAGCTGATGACTATATCATATCACCATATTCAGATACCCACTCTTGTTCTTGAAAACCTTGGTTATATTTTGAAAACCCACTCTATAGCAAAACCCTAACCAATTGATACAATACAAGTATCCCAACCCAAGTATGATGAAATAGGTATCCATAGCCCACTGGATAAGAAATTTAATAAAAAAAGAGTCCAATATTGGTGAAAATATCATTTTTCTAAACATTTGACCGAAAACGGGTGGAAAGTGGTTAAGAAAATTTGACATACCCTTACTATTTTAGTCATAACTTTTTGTACAAAATGAATTTTCTTGTGAGAGAAGTCTTGTTGGAAAGAGGATTTCTGGGGCTTCGATTTGAGTACAACAATGACCCTATTCGGAATCCAGATAAGGGAGATATGATCAAAATAAATTGGCTATGCGCAGTTAGTCCGCTCGAGCGGACGTCGGGCGCTTGAGCGCCCAACTCTCTGCCAGTTGGTCGCCCAAGCGAACAGGGATCCGCTCGAGCGCGCTGGTGTCTGAGACAATCCCAGATTTTCCCCTATTTTGAGTTTCTAGCCTCCATACCCTTAATCCTTCATCAAACATGTCTCAATTCTCAATTTCAACTCCAAAACATTAGATTCAAGTCTCATAAACTCTTTTATACAACAAATTTGAACAAATCGTGGTTAATCATTTCTCAAAAACTCAATTCTTTATGAAAATCCATTCCAACTCACACATTACTCTATTAACCCTTCAAATCATGCATGAAACCTACTATAATTTACTCATATAACAAATTATCAACTCAAATCAACACAAACATGTGAGAGAATCTAGATCCTACCTCGAATTTGCTCAAAAGCTTGATATCTCACATGTTCTTCCCACCTAGGATTTGGAGGTTGAAAGATCTTGCTTCTAGAGTACTTTATCTTCCATATTCTTACTCTAAAGCTTGATTTCTACCCTTGCTTGCTCCCAATCTAGTTTCAAATCTTCAATTTTGAAAGGTAGGAGATTAGGGTTTTATGTGGATTCAGGTCTCTCTCTCTCTCTCTCTCTCTCTCTCTCGAAGATGAAGAGAAGAAGAAGAGTAGAAGAGAAAATGAGAAGGGCTCACATGGGAGATGAGTGTGTACACATATATATATATAAGAACCCCAAAATACCTCCAACATTCGAGAATTTTCCAAACACATCCCGACAAGCCACTCGAGCGGATCCCCACCGCTCGAGCGGTGACTCCTGAAGCTGAATTTCACAAATTTTCTTAAAATTAAACTCAAACTCCCAACTTGGCCCCCATTCTAATATTTAAATCTTTCCACTAACACACCCATATCAATATCATCCATCGTTACATAATTAAAATTTTAATTCTCCCTCCAAATTGGCACTTTTCTCAAATCTACCGAAGATCTCAAAACAAGTTTCGATTAAATCCTCAAAATAAAAAGAGACCTGGTCACTACAATCTCCCCCACTTAGGAAATTTTGTCCTCGAAATTCACCTCAGGTCACACCAAACTTTCCTCCAATCTTAATATTCGTTAAGACATTTCGTTAATCACTCGGTCCACATAGCATCCTTCTTAATCCCGTGATCTTGATCGTTCTTCCGAAATGATATAACTCAAGGGTGCTAACTTCTTAACACCAACATTTTACAAATATTAGAATTATCTAAATTCATCGGGTTATACTCATATCAGGCATGATTAATTTAAAACGGTTCATCGTATAACACAACATCAATTCTTACCCAAAATCAACACCAGAACTAGAGTCCACCACTCCTTCATTGATTATCGACTACCCCTTCATGACCACCATCTCACGTTACATACACGTTCCCAAAAGCTAAACCTTCTTAACCATTGCATTATGCATCACAGGTCTCACCACTGCTAGGATTCTTTCGACTTCGTCGCATTATGGTCTAATTCACTGATGTACTCCAATGCATACCAAGGATTACTTCTCCAACCCAAATACATGTTGCCAAACTTGGACATTATTCACAAGGGTTACACGTGTTATCCCAAAAATCACCCATGCCCTTATGGCCAACCAACTACCACAAACTTAAAACTATATCACTACTTGTATGGAATTACTTGAGTCCTTCAGTCATCAATACTAACACAACTACCTAAACTCCATGAGCCACTAGGATTATACACATCTCATAAGTTAAAAGTTTCACTGGTAATCAGTTACTTATACAGATTAAAACCATATACATTCGCACACACATTCGTATCGTTCCTTCAAACAGTCGACCCACTCTTCATATTTTAATAACTCAGTATAATCCAAAGCTTCCAAACTTAACACAATTCGAGACTCCCATCGATATTTGGCTTCCAAAGAACCTTGTAAATCTCACCTTGAGGTTGCATCACCCATGGCTACACAGTTACTGTCGACCCTGATCATGATATCCAAATCATCCGTTACACTAAACTCTTAACTCTTGAACCTCATTCGCATTATACTCATATTGGCCTTAAATCCACGGAGCTCCCTTAAGGACTTCCCCTGTCTTGAACTAAAGCTATCAGCATTTTATATAAACAAAACTACATCTCCAAAAACATTACCCATACGCTCGGGTTCAAACGGGCTCTTCAAGAAATTATGAGCAAATGAATTCGTACTTTTATGATCCCAATGTTTTACCTCTACCAAGAATGAACAATCACACTGGTCAACCAACCCTAATACATCTCTCTCACTAGGAAAACCATGAGTCAGCTTTTAAGCTCTCACTCCATGTCACTACTTTGTAAGGCCACCATTACACACTCGATTTAAAAGAAGATTAATTATCAGTCTTCGCAAAGACATCAAACATCGTCAGACAAACGTTGTCAGCTATCATTCACAATGAGTATATCATTCATCGCACTAGGTCTTCACACTTAAATCTCTACCCAAGCACATTAACTATTATCCACTCCTTCACACTCCAACAATGTAGTACACACATCAGTAAGGCCCTCACCGATTACCCATCAGGGCATAACACCACTTATGTATTCACATCACTTTAGAACATCTTCTCACAAGGTTGCAACAAATCAACTTGATTTCCTATAGGTAAGTAACAATCAAACGGGTAGACAAAACCCACGCCACAGTCTTTAGCTCGCGGCTCTGATATACCCACCAAAAACACAAAATATTCAGCCGGGAACACCCATCTCTTATGTCACCACACAAGTACCACCGGCACCCACTATCCGAACTTAAAAGCAACTACAAGCAATTTGAACAAAATGAACTTCACTCACCAACTCTAAACCAAACGGCACCATCCCATCCCTCGCCCCTATGGGTAAGATAACACCATCATCTTTGGATCTTACTCCATGTCACATACTACCACTATCACCCCCTCATGGGATCTCCTAATACAAACAAATCATCCTAAGATGACCGAGACAACTACACCAACTACATTTATCACAAGCCTCACAAATGTCACACACTTGCATTCTTACCAAACACTATGTATCCCACATAAGCTCTTACTCTCGAGAACAACGACCCAAGTCACAAAACTCTTCTTCGGGAAATTTTCTAAACAACCTCAAATCTTCATTCATCACATCACAACTACTACCTATATACATCTCCTCTTACGTACACACACATCACTCGACAACCAACCTATCGATAACATCTTTAGTCCACATATTCTTTCTTCATACGCTTTTAACTTTTACCAAGAAACACAACTTAGCATCACGCTAGGAGGAAAACACAGGGGTTATTAATCTAACCTCCAACATCACAAGATACCACTGTGGTCACCAACAACACCCCTCAGAGTAAAAGACATTCCCAAACACGTGCCTAAGCGCAAACTTTCTAACACACTTTACACTGTAGATTATTACGCTCCCGTCCACTATGTTCCCGTCCACTATGCTCCCGTCCATACCCAATCTCAGGCTACACGGCTCATGACACAGCACGGCTCAAGACATAGCACGGCTCACGACGTACATAATCCTCAACATACCCAAGGTCATACATCAGACCCAACCACAACAAACAACCTCCGAGAGGTAGCACTCTAGATACTTGCTCGTCAAACTACAGGTGGCACAACACATAACAGGCAACTAACTACTGTCAACCTCAACTCACATGGGTACAACACACTCCAAACAATCGATGCTTGTCTCACGAGCTTACACCCACCACCATTACTAACCATCGGGTCATAATCTCACGATCCATACCACCATCCATCACCCCTTCCACAAGGATAACACAACACCCAACTACGTTGAACTCGACCTAACCTCCTAAAGCAAAACTACACATTACTCACCACCTAATCATATCACATCAACACATGTTCACATACCGAGGGTAATCCTTATAGCAACGTGACAATCTGGGTAACTAATTCAGATTTCTCATAGAAAGAATGTCGACCAAATGCTTTTCTATTTTCAACCACAAAGTAGTTGATCGGACGCCATACGACACGCAACATCACCCCAAGACTTAACCTTCCATGCTCAGATAAACACATAGCATGCACAAGACAATTCAATCACAAATCCATGCAAGCACAAAATTCATGCCGTGCAGTGGTGTCTAATCTCATCAAACAGTTTTCCTACTAACGGTCATCCTTACTTCCCACGGCTCCTAGGTATTTCCACCTAGAGCTCTGATACCATTTGTAGTGCCCCTGACTCGTTTCAATACAGTTTTAAAATATTTTTGAAAACCAACCCAAATAAAAACCATCTCTAAACAATTGAATTCTCATACATATCCAATTTCAAATAAATGCTTGTGATTCGCCAAGGGTTTATTTACAATCACAATATCATTGCACTCACCCGCTCAAATTTACATACAAACATGATACAAATACAAAGAGATATAAAATTATTCTTCTAACTTCTAGCCTTTCCTATAACGCAATCTTGGCCCTAGTATCGCTCCTGGTCCTTGAAACCTGAAATGGTTTAGTAGACGTACGTGAGCTGAAGCTCGTAGGACAAGATTAACTCAAATGTGATGCATAATTTGTGAGGAATAATGGGTGCACACAAAAGTTTAATCAAAATCTTGTCATTTATCCCCAAAATAACTTCATATTGCACAACTGAGTTTTTGTAAAAAGATTATTGCCTCATACTTCCTAATTTCCATGAAATTAACAATTACACCATTTTCAATTGGTCCAACTCATTTTTCATTCACCATTAACCCAACACATCTTGCCCTTTCCACTTGTCCGGTTACACATTACCATTTTATTATATTTCTAAGTTAAGGTTTTACAGATCCAATTATGTATAATGCATGCATATACCCACGCTTTGCCAACACATTTCATAGTTTACCAATTCATGGCTCAAACTATAGGAACCAGCGTCGGACGAGTGTATAAATTCCCGTAACGTTACCCTCAGTCCGGCCACACAGGCCCCACGAGGTAACAGAATGTGCTATACCCCGACAAGACTCGTTTATTCCTGGTTTGTTAACCGCCGGGCAGAGAACCCAAATACATTCTTTCCCAGTTTCTAGCCAGCGGGCAGAGAACTCAATCTGCGCAGTTTTTTAGACTTTCACCGAGGAGCAACTCATACCCAACCTTAAATAAATCAGAAACCGGTCCCTTTTAACATATCACGACACATCACACACGTGAGTCCAAGCCAAATGGTTCCTTTCACCAACCCATTTCATTACACAATTCCATTATCCACATTTCCATTATTTTAGGGCTCATTCCCAGATTAACCATTCATGTGGTTTCAAATTCATAAATTCATCGATTTTACCCAACAAAACTCACAATTTTGGCTTGACATCAACATGTGTCACATAATGTTATGGAATAAGTTTACAATAGATGATGACAACCTTCAATCTAACCAATGCTCATTTCAAATTTGATATGCCGGTTCTTTAAACCCAAACCCCAATTCTCATTTATCAACAACATAGAATGTCAACGCGTAAATAACTCAAACATGACCATGCCATTTGAACAAAATGGAATGCACCCAATATAGATAGCTTTGTATATGTTCACAACTTAGATTTCTCTTTCGAAGGCTTAGTAATGCTAGAAGATGACTATGTCATATCTCCATATTCAGATACCCACTCTAGTTCTTGAAAACCTTGGTTATATTTTGAAAACCCACTCTATAGGAAAACCCCAACCAATTGATACAATACAAGTATCCCAACCCAAGTATGATGAAATAGGTATCCATAGCCCAATAGACAAGAAATTCCATAAAAAAAAAGGGTCCAATATTGGTGAAAATATCCTTTCTCAAAATATTTGGCCAAACCTGGTGGAAAGCGGTTAAGAAAATTTGACATATCCTCACTATTTTAATCATACCTTTTTCTATAAAATGAATTTTCTTGTTAGAGTAGTCTTGTTCGAAAGAGGACTTTCAGAGCTTCGATTTTAGTACAAAAATGACCATATTCAGAGTCTGGATGAGGGAGATATGATCAAAATAAGTTAGCGCTCGAGCGGACGTTGGGCGCTCGAGCGCCCAACTCTCTGCCAGTTGATCGCTCGAGCGAACAGGGATCCGCTCGAGCGCGCTGGTGTCCAAGACAAACCCAAATTTTCCCCTATTTTGAGTTTCTAGCCTCCATACCCTTAAACCTTCATCAAACATGTCTCAATTCTCAATTTCAACTCCAAAACATTAGATTCAAGTCTCATAAACTCTTTTATACAAAAAAATTTGAACAAATCATGGTTAATCTTTTCTCAAAAACTCAATTTTTTATGAAAATCCATTCCAACTCACACATTACTCTATTAACCCTTCAAATCATGCATGAAACCTCCTATAATTTACTCATATAACAAATTATCAACTCATATCAACACAAACATGTGAGAGAATCTAGATCCTATCTCAGATTTGCTTAAAAGCTTGATATCTCACCTGATCTTATCACCTAGGGTTTGGAGGTTGAAAGATCTTGCTTCTAGAAACTTTATCTTCCATTTCCTTGCTCCAAAGCTTGATTTCTACCCTTGCTTGCTCCTAATTTTGAAAGGTAAGAGGTTAGGGTTTTATGTGGATTTGGGTCTCTCTCTCTCTCTCTAGAAGAATATGAAGAAGAGAAGAAGAGGAGTAGAAGAGAAAATGAGAAGGGCTCACGTGGGAGAGGAGTGTGTACACACATATATATAAGAACCCCAAAATACCTCCAACATTCGAGAATGCTCCAAACATATCCCGACATGCCGCTCGAGCGAACCCCACCGCTCGAGTGGTGACCCCTAAAGCTGAATTTCTCAAATTTTCTTAAAATTCAACTCAAACTCCCAACTTTGCCCCTATTCTAATATTTAAATCTTTCCACTAACACACCCATATCGATATCATCCATCGTTACATAATTAAAATTTTAATTCTCTCTCCAAATTGGCACTTTTCTCAAATCTACCGAAGGTCTCAAAACAAGTTTCGATTAAATCCTAAAAATAAAAAGGGACCGGGTAACTACATTTGTTGATGGGGCTGGTTGTGTCTTTGCCTTTTTGGGTGTTAGTTTTGGTGATTGGTGGTGGTTTGTCTTTAGGTTTGGTAGCTTGTGAGTTGGAGTTTTTGCTGTTGAGGCTGGTTTGAGGTTTTTCTGCTGTGGGTTGCTAGTATGGAGTGTGTTGCCATGGCTCTGGTTTGTCTATGGGTTTGGTGGCTTATGGGTTTGAGGTTTCATGCTGTGGGTTTGTTGTTGGGGTTGCCTTGGTGGTGGTTTGTCTATGATTGACGGAGACAATTTTGCTAGGATTACATATTGTATTTGGGATTCACTTTTGACTAGAGTTTAGAAATATAAAGTTATTGTTAACAGTAAAAATCTAAAAAAAATTAAGCATGTTTGAGATTATATGGAATTTGTCAAATGTTTTGAAATTTTTAGAGTTTTTTTTTGGTTGATACAAAAAATAAAAAAAGAATGATAACACCCCACAACTACCCAACAGGAAAAAATAATATAGAAAAAAGTACATCTTATATAGGTTCCTTTGATGATGATTTAATATTGGGTCAAATACTTCTTTTACAGGTAGATTTTTTTGATGAAATTGTGTGAAGTACTTTTTCAACAAATGATGAATTTATTGAAATTGCTGCTTCTTCTTTAGCAAAAATTCTACTAATTTGTATTATGAAAAATTTTAAATTATTAGATATTTTTTTAAATTTGGTACAATTGATCAAAAGATTATTGAGTGTCATAAGAATATATTTCTTTAAAAATTTACTGAATTCTTTCATTACAATCATGGTAATTTATTTTGTTGTCTTGTGTTTGGAACTTGGAGTTCATTTTGTTAAAAACGCTCTTTTATAGTTGACTTTTATATTTCACGTTTATGTTTTTTAGATATGATAGAATTAAATATGTAGAAAATTAGATTTGAAACTAGATAGAATTGGTGAGTTAAAAATTGTATTAGTTGACAAGGCTATTATAGATGAAATAATACTCGAAATAACATTAGGTATGCATTGGTGCGCAGTGGTTATTTTTAATCACTTTTTCAGTTTTCATCAGGCATAGAAAGTGTGATCAATAATGTGAAACCGACTTAACAATTACACTAATTTCATTTTTAATCACGCTTTTGGTTATTTTTAATCATGTTTTTCGTTATTTTTAATCACACTTTTCTGTTTTTATCACGCACAAAAAGTGTGGTCGATAATGCAAAATCGAGATTTTAAAATTTTAACAATCATATTAATTCTATTTTAATCACGTTTATTAAGTTTTTAATCACCCGCAAAAAACATGATGGAAAATCACGACTTTAGAACACACCCACATACACCACGTATGAAAAAAAGTGAATATAATCTTATAATCACATTTTTAAAGCGTGATGTTTCACATTTTTAAAGTGTGATGTTTCAACTGTTTTTATAGTAGTGAATTCACCCCCCTCTTGGGTTGCCTAGAACTAACAATGAGTATGAGAGTTTGGGCTCTTATTTTTTACTTAACAGTTTAAGAGTTTATATGACAACCACTAGCATCGAACCTATCTAATCCGAAGGCCAGTCGACTAATAGACCTCCCTTATTTAATGGAACAAATTACAATTATTGGAAGGCTAGAATGAGAATCTACATTCAAGTCGTAGACTACGACTTTTGGCGGGTTGTCATAAATAGACCCAAAAGACCCACCAAAACTGTTGAAGGGCCTGCTGTCCCTAAACCAAAAGCTGAATGGACTGAAACTGATATTAGGGAGATACAAAAAAATACTAAATTTATAAATCTCCTATATTGCTCACTTCGCCCAAATGAGTTCAATAAGATCTCTTCATATAACACCGCTAAAGAAATATAGGATAGACTCGAAGTTACCCATGAGGATAGCAATCAAATGAAAGAGTCAAAAATCAGTCTACTTGTACATAATTATGAGTTATTCAAAATGAAGCATGATGAAATAATTTGTGATATGTTTACTCACTTCACTGATATCATTAACGGACTGAAATCTCTTGGCAAGATTTACACTAATGTAGAAATTATAAGAAACATTCTAAGGTGTATGCCAAAGAGTTGGGAAGATAAGACCACGGCCATTCAAGAAACCAAAGACCTCAACACTCTCAGTCTAGAAGAGCTCCTTGGTTATCTCATGACCCATGAAATGAACATCAAGATGAACGAAGAGGAAGACAACAAAAAGAAGAAAGACATCGCCTTCAAGTCCTCAACAAGTGATGAAAATGAAGACATGGCTCTCATCACAAAGAAATTCAAAAAGTTTCTTAGAAATAAGAAACAAAGAGGAAGAAAGTTCTTCAAGAAGGAAAGACACCGAGGTGAGCCTACCAAATTTGAAGGCAGCTTTAGCAAGTTCAAGAACAAATTCAAAAAGGAAGAAATCATCTGCTATGAGTGTAAAAAACCTACACATGTAAAGGCTGAATGTCCTCAGCTCAAAAAGAAATTTAAAAAGGGCTTCAAAAAGGCCATGATAGCTTCTTGGGGTAAAAGTGATGACAGCAGCTCTGAGGATGAAAAGAAAGAAAATAAAGTAGCAAATTTATGCCTTATAGCCAGAGAAGATGATGAGGTAACTCCTAACCCTTTCTTCTTAGATGAACTGCAATGTGCATTTGAAGATCTGCATGATGAGTTCAGAAAGATGGGTGCAAAGAATTCTATTTTTAAAAAGTTAGTTCTTTACTCCTCAACTGAAATTGAAACTTTGAGATATGAAAAATCTGTTTTATCAAAACAAGTTTCTATTTTGAAGGATAAAAACAAAGTTTTGAGTGAAAAAGTGGAGGACCTCACAAAAACAGTTTACAAGTTCGCTCAAGGAAAGAGTAATTTAGATAAACTTCTTGGGATGCAAAAATGTGTTTTTGATAAAGCTGGAATCCAGTATAAACCCAAGAAGAAACAAAAATTCTTAAGCAACATTCTTGTCAAGGCATATTCTAATCATACAAATGCCACTTGCTTTCATTGTTATGAGCATAGACACATTGTCACACACTGTTCACAAGAAAACTCACAAATATTTCTGTCAAGAAGACTTGGGTTTCTAAAGGAACACATCCTCAAAAAACTAACACAAAAGGACGCAAGAAAATTTGGGTACCAAAAATCAAAAACTTGATTCTCCTTGCAGGTATGTCTCAAATCTTCATTCAAGGAGGGGATGTGGTATCTCGATAGCGCTTGCTCAAGACACATGACAAGCGACCAATCGATGTTTGCATCTCTCAAATCAAAAGATGGCAAATTTGTGACTTTTGGAGACAATAGCAAAAGGAAAATCATAGGGATTAGATGTATTGGTAAAATTTCTTCCCCTTCTTGTCACGTCCCAAACTTCGGGCCACGTAAAATACCCATAAACAACCAAATATACACCCAACCCGAGAACACACTCTCAAAACAAACCATACATGCATTGTATATAAACGCCAAACGGAAACATTACACGGCACCAACGCTGAAAAACATGTTATAACATACGTGTAACAAAATAACAAAAAGGAAGACTACAGCTCTTTCACCTCTTCAACACCTCCAGATCAACTAGCGTGACTGATACCTGAAGAAAAGTAAAATCCCACATCGTGAGCTAAGACTCAGCAGATTCTAAACAACACATACAGCATAAGCTAAACATGCTCGACAAATGAAGTGCAGTTTTCGACTCTCTTTCAAGTCAATAAAATAATTTGAAAACAGTTTTAGATCATGACTCACCAGAGCCTGAAAATCATTCACATGTAAGGGAAAACGAGGATAAAAACCATTTTTGGACTCATCAGAGCCATAAAAAAGATTCGAGTATTACGACTCCCACAGGCCGTTAATATAGTATTTCGACTCCTGTAGGCCGATAATACAATTTTTAAGAAAATTGGTCTATCCGTCCCAATATGCAGTACATGCAATCCATGAAAACGTGCCTCTTTAGGACCTCATTTCAGCCTTCAGATATCGCACACACACCCACATCCGTGCCTCGTCAGGATCTCATTTTAATCCGTCAGATATCGCACGCACACACCCGTGCCTCATCAGGATCTCGTTTTCTCTTACATGTGAATGATTTTCCCTTACTCATTTTAATTCGTCAGATATCACACACACACCGGCTTTCACAGCCCACCTCGTACACCCACACACGCACACGTGCATCATCATCCAGGATTTACATCTACTGGATCACAGATTCATTTAATCCATTTCATACACATGCAAACCTAAATCAGGATTTGAAGCATATAACCATGTATCAACACGACGTTCCACAAATCACGTTACACATAACGATTGATATCACAATCACGTAATCCACTTACGTATTCCATACATAAATAAACAGAGTTATAAATGTACAAACCAGTTATAAAAGCACGTAGCCACATATAGCCTCACACCACGACGTCACCCATCATGTAACCCGGCATCCACACACCAAGACCCACGATGCTCCCACGCGCCAACACGATCAATAAACCTACAAGACTCGACCTAACCGGAGGCCAACACCAAACCCACAACCATGGTTCTCACAAAAACCTCACACTTTCGTGCATAATCATCATGCACACAACCATGCCACAACACCTAAAGCCCGACCAGGCACATCAACCCAAGGACGACATCTAAACAAACACCCAGGATCACAACACGAACCCTCAAAACCACCACACGAGTAACTAAAATCCACAGGTATTTAAATCAAGTAATTCTCGTAAATTAATCAATTGAATACCATAGGACACTAATCGGAAACCAAGGAACCAACCCAAAACCACTAACCACTAGCCCACAACTTCAATCGACTAGACCCAACCCCCAGTTGACTAAAAAACACACTGGAAAAGCCAAAACGCCCAAACACACGGTTCAGTCGACTGACCCCATGAGTTCAGTCAACTGAACCTATGAGTTCAGTTGACTGAACCCACCCAAAAACTGATTCCGAGCTACGGGTTCAACCTCCAAACCCCAGATCGAAGCCTCAAAACTCCCTTTTAACATCCTCAAACATACGTATACCCAATCCTAACACTAAAACCTCGAAAGAAACACTCGACACCCGATTCCATCCACCGGAACCAACAAAAACCCAATTTTTAGCCCAAAACCAACTTTGATACAAAATCATATCTACAGAGATCTAACCGTTAAAAAACACCCACGTTTACCCATAGCACCCTTATACAGTAGTAGGGTCTAGAATCTTACCTCGGTGAATTTAAAACTCAACATCTCAAACCACGCGCAAAATCGAGTTTCACCGAAATCAAAATCTGACCGGATGATTGCGTAGCCCACCGCGCCAATAGCAAGGATCCGCTATTGGATCGCTGAAAATAAAGCCCCGGGCCCCCGAGAACTTAGAGAGAAGGAAGAGAGAAAACGAAAAACTTACTGGAGAAGTTTTGAAAAATATATTTTTGAAAATATCTAACTCCAGATATTTATAGGCCTCCAAAATATCTTTTTTTTTGAAATTTTTCGAGAATCGCGCCACAATGGCCCACGACCCTAGGAACCTTTCCCGCATGTATATCTAAGCCCGATCATGCATCAAAAGCATTAAAAACATGCTCGAATGAAAACACGTAACACGCGTCGAAAAATGCCGAAAAAGAAAACGGGTCAGGATCTCACAACTCTACCCCCCTTAAAGGAATTTTGCACCCGAAAATCAACTTAAGGTCAAAACAACAAACCGTCGATCGAAATCGACACAGGCACACGAGATGGTCAGCCAAACCATTCATAGGATATAGTTAAACAAGGTCAGGCATCCTAAACAATGGCCAACTATCTCAAGACACGGGATCTAAAACCCATCCCAACCTCACATCATCATCAACTGCTGTCACCACACAGCACACCATCCACGGATCCATAACCAACCCCAACAGATGCAATGACGAATCTCACTCAAAACTTGCATACTCATAAAGTACCTCTGCTCACTGAAGGCATATCAGCATCCTCCAGCACAATCGGTGCCCTAGATGAACCGCGAGCTGCAAGAGAATACACTCGGGGCAACCCCACTCTGTCCTGTCCACCATAACTCGGTGCTGTCGGCTGCCGCACCAACTGAACTGATGTGCTCCCACCTGCCATCCGGGAAGTCTGTACTGGGGAAGGCTGCTGTCGACCCTGCACATGTGAACCCACTGGTGCGTCCTCCCTACTCGGCTCACAACCTCCATAGGGACAATTCCTACGAATATGTCCGAACTGTCCACACCCATAGCAAATTGGTGGTTCCCTCCCCTGTAGTTGCACAGGAACCGAACTCTGGGATGGTCTCGGCTATAAATAATCCGCCGCACGATGCCCCGACTGTTTGCATCGATAACAGGTCAACTCCCGCTGCTCTGGCCCCCCAAATGAAGCCATAAATGGTGATGGTGCTGAAAACTACTGTGGTCTAGATGGATAAAAGCTAGCACCAGAGGACTTCTGCCTCTTGCTGGAGCATCCACCTGTCTGTACCTCCGTCCCACCCTGTGATGTCTTGGCCTCCCTCAAAGCTCGAGTCTCAGCCAAAGCATTCTCAACCCTCGCTGCTGCCTCCACCAGCTGTCTAAACACACGATATCCCATCACAGCCACTCGCTCCTTGATCGCTGGCCTCAAGCCACGCTCGAACCTCATCAAAAGCAACTTATCTGTGCACTCCACCTCCGGTGCAAATCGAGACAAGCTCGTAAACCTGGCCTCGTACTGTATGATGTCCATGGTCCCTTGGGTAAGAGAATAGAACTCCTCCCTGCATAAGTCCCTCCTCGAGGCTGGGAAATATCTCTCCAAAAAGACTCATGTAAAAGCAGCCCATGTGGCCCCTACTGTAGTCCTGGTATATCTCCAACACTGATGAGCATCGCCTCTCAGCTGAAAGGTGGCAAAAGAAACTCGCAGCTCATCCTCCACAATCTGCAATGTGTCCAGGATCCGAGTCATCAACTCCAACCACTCTGTCGCCAGAAGAGGATCAGGATCTCCTGCAAAGGTAGGTGGATCCATGCGCCTGAACTCCCACATCGCAACTGTAGCCCTCGCCTCAGGCCCCTCTCCCTAACAGGCTCACCCCTAGCAACTAGCTACTAGATAGAACCAACCAGCACACGCAACAGCTCTGTCGCATCCATCGGTCCTTGGGGAGCATTAGCATCCCTAGCATCAGGGATAGGAACATCCCCTTGGCCAGCATGGCCACGACCTCACCCTCGTCTCGCAGACATCGCGTCTATGTGAAAGCAAAACAATACATACAAGATGCAGCACATTGTATGAACATAAATGCTAAACACTTAGCATGCTGTCATGTTGCCACATAGGTTCATGTTAAACAACTCCACATATACTAAGGAGAACCAACAAGAATGACACGTCAATCTGGATAACCTACTCAGATTCCCTGATAGAAATCACGTCAGCTAAACGCATTTTTAGCTTGGCTCCCAAGTTTGTTAATCCAAACGCCCAAAGGCAAGACTATCACTCCTAAGATTCAACCCCCATGCTCACATATACACATCGTTCACGTATGACTCACATGCTATCACATTCATGTTATCAAAGCATCTAAACACATGCAGTCAAGCACACGTAATCAACCTCACACGGTGATGCAACCTCTTCCCACGGCTCATAGGTATTCGAACCCAGAGCTCTAATACCAAGTTTTCACGCCCCAAACTCCGGGCCACGTAAAACACCCATAAATAACAAACATACACCCAACCCGAGAACACACTCTCAAAATAAACCATACATGCATTGTATATAAACGCCAAACGGCAAAATTACACGGCACCAAGGCCGAAAAGCATGTTATAATATGCGTGTAACAAAAGAACAAAAAGGAAGACTACTGCTCTTGCACCTCTTCAGCACCTCCAGATCAACTAGCGTGACCGGTACCTAAAGAAAAGCAAAATCCCACATCATGAGCCAAGGCTCAGCAGATTCTAAACAACACATACAACATAAGCTAAACATGCTGGACAAACGAAGTGTAGTTTTTGACTCTCTTTCAAGCCAATAAAATAATTTCAAAATAGTTTTAAATCACGACTCACCAGAGCAAGAAAACCATTTTCACATGCAAGGAAAAGCGAGGATAAAAATCATTTTTTGACTTATCAGAGCCATGAAAATGATTCGAGTATTACGACTCTCGCATGCCGTTAATAGAGTATTTCGACTCCCGTAGGCCAATAATATAGTTTTTAAGAAAATTGGTCTATCCGTCCTAATATGTAGTACATGCAATCCATGAACACGTGCCTCTTCATGACCTCATTCCAGCCTGCAGATATCGCACACACACCCACACCCGTGCCTCATCAGGATCTCGTTTCCATTTGTCAGATATCGCACACACACATCTTGTTTCAATCCGTCAAATATCGCACACACACACCCGTGGCTCATCAGGATCTCGTTTCAATTCGTCAGATATCGCACACACACGCCGACTTTTGCAGCCTACCTCATACACCCACACACGCACACGTGCATCATCATCTAGGATTTACATCTACTAGATCACAGATCCACCTAATCCATTTAATACACATATGCAAACCTAAACCAGAATTTAAAGCATATAACCATGTATCAACACAACCTTCCACAAATCACGTTACACATAACAATTGATATCACAACCACATAATCCACTTACGTATTATGTACATAAATAAACAAAGTTATAAACGCACAAACCAGCTATAAAAGCACGTAGCCACATATAGCCTCACATCATGACGTCACCCGTCACGTAACCCGACATCCACACACCTGTACCTACGATGCTCCCATACGCCAACACAACCAACAAACCTACATGACTCGACCTAACCGGAGGCCAACACCAAACCCACAACCGTGGTTCTCACCAAAACCTCACACTTCCGTGCATAATCATCACGCACACGACCGTGCTACAGCACCCAAAGCCCGACCATGCACGTCAACCCAAGGCCGACATCTAAACAAACATCCGGGATCACAACACGAACCCCCAAAACCACCACACGACTAACCGAACCCCAAAAGGAATCCACAGGTATTTAAATCAAGTTATTCCCATAAATTAATCAATTGAATACCACAAGACACAAATCGAAAACCAAGGAACCAACCCAAAATCACAAACCACCAGCCCACAACTTCAGTCGACTGGACCCAACCCCCAGTCGACTGAAAAACACACTGGAAAAGCCAAAATTCCCAAACACACGGTTCAGTCAACTGACCCCATGAGTTTAGTCAACTGAACCCCAAGAACCAAGAACCATGATCCAGTCGACTGAACCTATGAGTTCAGTCGACTGAACCTGTTGAGAAACTAATTCCGAGCTACGGGTTCAACCTCCAAACCCCATATCGAAGCCTTGAAACTCCCTTTTAACATCCTCAAACATACGTACACCCAAGCCTAACACTAAGACCTCGAAAGAAACTCTCGACACCCAATTTCATCCACCAGAACCAACAAAAACCCAATTTTTAGCCCAAAACTAACTTTGATACAAAATCAGATCTATAGAGATCTAACCATTAAAAGCACACACGTTTACCTATAGCACCATTATACAGCAGTAGGGTCTAGAATCTTACCTCGGTGAGTTCAAAACTCAACGCCTGGAACCACGTGCAAAAATTGAGCTTCGCCAGAATCAAAATCTGACTGGATGATTACGTAGCCCATTGCGCCAATAGCAAGGATCCGCTGTTGGATCGCTAAAAATCGAGCCCCGAGCCCCCGAGAACTTAGAGAGAAGGCAGAGAGAAAATGAAAACCTTACCAGAGAACTTTTAGAAAATATATTTTTCAAAATATTTAACTCCAGATATTTATAGGCCTTCCAAACATCTTTTTTTTTTAAAAATTTCGAGAATCGCGCCACAATGGCCCACGGCCCTAGGAACCTACCCCGCATGCATATCTAAGCCCGGCCATGCATCAAAAGCAGTAAAAAGATGGTCAAATGAAAACACGTAACACGCGTTGGAAAATGCCGAAGAAGAAAACGGGTCAGGGTCTCACACTTCTATGGAAAATGTTTTGCTTATTGATGGTTTGAAACATAACCTTCTTAGCATAAGCCAACTTTGTGACAAATGTTACAAAATTATGTTTGATCATACTAAGTGTATTATTAAAGATTCAACCAATAAAAAAGTTATTCTTGATGGTCAAAGACATGAAAATATTTATACATTTACTCACAATGATCTTTCTAAGAATGACAACAAATGCTTATCCGTCTTGAGTGATAGTAGTTGGTTATGGCATAGAAGGCTTGGACATGCACACATGAACTTAATTTCTAAACTTTTGAAAAAGAAATTAATGATTGGGTTACCCCAAATCAGATTTAAAAAAGACAAAATGTGTGATGCATGTCAACAAGGCAAACATATTAGAAGTTCTTTTCATTCTAAAAATGAGATTTCAACTTCTAGGCCATTACAACTATTGCACATGGACTTGTTTAGTCCAACAAGGACTCTAAGCCTTAGAGGCAAGAGATATGCCTTTGTTATTGTTGACGACTTTACTAGATACACTTGGGTGCTATTCTTAGCTCATAACGATGAAACATTTGCCTCTTTTAAAAAACTATCTCATAGAGTTCAAAATGAAAAAAGTTTTTAAATCACAAGTATCCGAAATGATCATGGTAGAGAATTTGAAAATAAATATTTTAAAAAATTTTGTGATGAAAACAGTATTAACCATAATTTCTCTGCTCCTAGAACCCCTCAACAAAATAGAGTTGTTGAGAAGAAGAATAGGACATTGAAAGAAATAGCGAGTACCATGCCCTCTGAAAATAATCTACCACGATACTTTTGGGTCGAGGCTGTCAACACCGCTTGCTTTATCATAAACAGAGTTATGATAAGAGCTTCTCTTAAGAAAACTCCATATGAGTTAGGGAATGGAAAAAAACCTAACATCCGTTATTTTCGCGCTTTTGGATGCAAATGTTTTGTTTTAAACAACAACAAATAACTTTTGGACAAGTTCGACGCAAAATCTGATGAAGGTATTTTTTTAGGATATTCTATGTCTAGTAATGCGTATAAAGTTTTTAACAAAAAGACCCTAGTTGTTGAATAATCTATGCATGCTGTTTTTGATGATGCTAACCTTAGTTCTTCAAAGAATTTTTGTGAAGATAACCTGTTAAACATAGAAAAAAATATTTGTAACGACTCGCTACGTGTTTATTTTATTCTTTTATATTTTCGGTAAGAGAAGAGAAGAAATTAAATTTGGGCGGGGTGCCATAAAATTTTTGCTTAATTGATGATTGAATTAATAAATGTGAAAGTGAAATTGAGATACATGGTGATGGATGATATTGATGTGGGTGTGATAATGGAAAGGTTCAAATATTAAAATGGGAGCAAAATTGGGAATTTGAATTGAAATTTTAAGGAATTTCACGAAATTTAGCTTCAGGGTTCATTGCTCGAGCAGTGGGGGTCTGCTCGAGCAGACAATCAGGAAATACTTGGAGGATTCTAGAACATTGGAGAAAGGTTGAGAGTATGT
>JAOTRH010020896.1:0-22126 GCA_034768845.1 Heliamphora exappendiculata | reverse complement strand
AAACTGTAACAGGCTTGTGAATGTGCCCGTAAACATTCAGATAGTTCAAGTGGAATCTTGAAGCTTGTAAAGGCTTGAAATACGCTCGGAAGTATTCTGGATAGTGGAAATACTCAAGGGAGATCTTGAGGAGTAGATGTAGGCTAGGATAAAGCCGAACCACTATAAATTCATGGTATCTGGTTCTATTTCTCTATCACTCGTCTTTTAATATTTGCATTGATTATATTCTTGCATACCCTGCCTCACTGCAATATTAAAAGATTTCTGAAAAAATTTTAATTTTCTTATTTCTTGAAAAGATCCAATTCATCCCCCTCTTGGGTTGCCTAGATCTAATAAAGGGCATGAAGAGTAGCAATACTTTATTCCTTTTTTTTAAAAAAAAAATTTGCATTTGTATTGTTTTTTGGTATGATGCTATCTAAAGTAATCTTGATATCAATTCATAGTAATTTGGTATTACCATTTATGTGTATACATATACTAGCTTTCGTGACACACATTATGCATGTGCACTCATTAAATTTTGGTTAAAAAAAAAAATAATTCAAATCAGATCGGAGAGAGAGAGAGAGAGATGACTAAATCTTGAAAAAAGCTGGAGCGGTTACAAAAAAAATTTGAATTAGGTATTTGAAATTTGAAATAGAGAAATATTGAATAGAGAGAGTGCATAATTTTTGAGAACTTAAAAATTGTGATAGTTATAAAATTTCGTAACAGTTACAAATGCATGAATTGGTTTTATTTACATCAAGTGAAATGTTTATTTTATATTATATATGCAAGCTTACATTAATTTGTACAAAGTATAGAGAATGTTGTAAATCTAACTTTTTGCATTGCATACGTATACATATACGTATATGCATTTGTAATTATGTAGATCACTACTAAAAAAATGGGCTTTTGTGTTGGATGACTACCGTCGCAAAAATTGGGCTTTTAATAGTTCTAGTTACGTACAAAAAGTGCCGATTGTTAAAAAAATTGAGATTTTTGTTTCGAAAAATGGAACTTCTTATTTTGAAAATGAGACATTTGTTATGAAATTTCTTATTTGTTATTAAATGTCTCATTCTTTCGATTTCTCTGTATTTTCACTTCACAATCAAAATGAGATATTTGTTATGAAATGTATCATTTTTTATGAAATATCTTATTTCTTTGATCCATCTATATTTTCACAGCACGATCAAATGAGACATTTGTTATGAAATGTTTCATTTCTTCTTCTGAAACAAATGTTTTATTTATGCACAAATGAGATATTTTAGTTATATATAGAGAAATGCCTAATTTGTTATGAATGTTTTTGGATGGTTCACTGTGTTGGATGTTTTGGATGGTTTACTGTGTTCGATGGTGGTGGCGGCAACGGTGATGGTGGGGGCAATCTGGAGGTAGTGGTGGTGGTTGTTGAGCGATTTTGCACACACATTACATGGGTCATGTAGGGATTGTAGAAGATTGAGATTTTGTCATAATTATTTTTATTTTTTAACCGTTTCAACTGTTTTAAGAAAAGCACAAATAATAAAAATATTAAATTATTTTTGAGGATATTTTTAATAGATTAAAAAGTCACAAATGTTTCATCAAATGAAGAGTTTTCCTTATTATAATAGTATAGATATTGTTTAGGTGAGACTTATTGAGATATAAAACCTTTAAATGGGACCTAACTTAAAATTTTTTACTAGTTCTGTGATACTATTGTTGTAAACCTTAGATGATGTTTAATTACTCTTTTTTATATTTTCATCGTATAACTCATTAAATTAATATTTCTATAGTTGTTATAATTTTGAATATCTCATTTATTTTTAATAAATGTCTTCGAGAATTTTAATAAAAGAAAAATATTAAAAAAAATAATTATCATTTAATTAGAGTTTTAATACAAAAAATTATTCCTATATTTATTATATTATCCGTTATAAAGTTTAATATGTCATAATTAGGCCTATTTATTTTTGTCCGTTATAAAATAATTATATATTTAATGGTAGCAATTTATTTTGAGATTTTGTAAAACCCTATATGAAGGTACTAGCCTTAGTATTTGGTGGATAAGAAAAAAGTGTAGAGATAGATGAAAGAAAGGAATATTTTATTGAGAGATCTTATATTTTTATATTATTTTATGTTATATTTTGTAGACAATTTGGGTTCATAACTCATTCAAATTCTTTTATTAGATGTGAACACGACGAGTAATGCTTGTAAGCTCTTGGATTAAAATTTGAAACTAATACACATTGTTTGAATCACGGAGAGATAAATATCAGTTTTAAACCAGTGTCGAACATGAATCACAAATATCACAGGCAACATCTTTTCATATATTATATTATTTTCATATTTTTTTATTGTTTGTGTCTTGAATTTAACATTATTTTAATTCTGAAAAATAGTGATTTTAAAATTTTATTCTAACAATTTAAAGCTGATATACAAATTTATCTTTTTGTATCGAGACCTGACACAAGTCGTCAGCAAATTTTTCAACCATGTTATTAAAAAAATATGCTTGAAATTGAATTCAGTGAAAAAAATAAGTTTTTGGTGAAAGCTTCGGCCACCAGTAAGCGGTTGAAGAAGATATTTTTGCTGTTGGAGCTGGGATTGTGAGACTCAGCACAAGCTTCCAAAAATTGGAAATTATATATATATATACACACACGGGATAATTCGTGCCTATAGTCACTCTTACCATTTTTTAAAGATCGCTTATATATTTTAATAGTTAATTTTAAATTTTATTTTTTAAATAATAATCTATATCAAAAAAATAATAAAAAGAATCACAACCTTAAACAATTTTAATATTAATAAAAAGAAAAAAAAACAATTAAGCAAAACACTGAACTAAAATGGCAACAATACTAGAAAAAATTCAAACACCACCACTAAAAAGAAAAAAGTTCATACCTTTTTGTGATTATACAATTACGCAAATTATTTTTTTTCTCTAACTTGGAATGCATGAACTATTTTTTTAATACAAATGCAATAGAAATTGTTGATTGCTTCAGGCTCTGTTTACCGTTAGATTATCATATAAAAATTACTCAAAGTCTGCTAACTTGAGTAATTTTTAGAAATTTAAGAGTAAAATAAAAAGTAATACCAACAATTTAATAATTAATTAATTAGTCAATTTTAAGGCACTTGATTAAAATATAATTTTATTAGTTCTTTAATTTATGGATGTAATTTTTTTAAAAACATAACATAAGTAAAAGCTATATTATTTTTTTATGGGATTAGTAAAATGAGAAATAATAAAAGTAAAAATTTTTTTTCTCACTTTTTTACAAAGAAGAGCATGAGAGAGAGAAAACAAAATGAAATGTCAAGAATCTTTTCATTTTAATGATTAAATTTTTAACATCTATACAAATGTCACGTCAAAAGTTTTATATCTATATATATATATATATATGCATATATTGATCAAGCAGATTTTTTTCCTTTTTCCCATAGTTTTATTTAATTAAAGTTGCCCTATCATATTTTTAAATTCCTTTGTGCTGTAAAGTCAAAATATAAAAATAGTTTAATTTCTATACAGAAGTATGCCTTGACAAATAAGATTCTGGTTATACTTTATAACAAATTCTTTTGAAAAAAAACTAATGGTTTTTTATTTTTAAAAAAATATTTCTCTCTCTGTCTCTCTCTCTCTCTCCCTCTTCCCCCATTGTTGGAGCTCAAACTCTCTCTCCCTTCTCTCTTTCATCTGAAGACCAAAGGCATGGTATTGATCAAAACCACAAAAACAAAGAGTGTTTAAGGCATCAAGAGCTACATTACCAACATAAATAAGAGTGATGAATATGTGATTATATATTTATTATTGAGAAAGAATTCATGAAATCTAGTTTTAATTTGAAACCCTAAGTTGGATGGAAGTTGTTTGTGTTGAGATTTGAGGTTTTTGGGTATAATGGAGAATAGATTTGTGATTGTAATTTTTTTTGTCGAGAAACCACATGAGACTTGGTTGAAATCGAAAAAGTTTCTATGGAAAACTAGAGATTATGAATTTGATGTGTTCATTGAATTTTGGTTGTGAACTTGTGAAATTAAATGGATTAAATGATATTTGGGTGTTTGAATATGTTGAGAATCGAATGATTGATAAAAGGTGTAAATCTGTCCATGACATTTGTGAGTGTACGCAAGAATTGTTTGGTAGTAATTTAAATTCATTTGAGTTAACCTATGTGATTATGTAATTATCTGTTGAATATCCTGTGCGGCAATGAAAACTAGTGTGGCGGTGATAGCATGGGTGGCATTGATTGCCGGTCTATCGACATTAGCAATGTAAAATTGCTGATTGATTAGCCTGTGTAGTGTAATTAGCCAGTGTGGTGACTTTAGCCTTCGTGACACTCTTATCCTATGTAGTGGCATTAGCAATGTGAAATTATTGATTGATTAGCCTGTGTAGCGTAATTAGCCTGTGTGGCAACTTTAGTCTTTGTGGCACTCTTAACATATGTGGTGTAATTAGCATGTGTGGTAACATTGGCTTATGTGGCCTTCCTCGCCTGTGTGGCGTTAGTTGCCTGTGTGGCAATTAATTGGAATTGTTAATTTGGGCCTGAGTGACGACACGTGACTAATAAAGTCTGTGAGATATGAATTGAGGAACTTATTAAGGATCGGTAAAATAAGAGAATTTATGTTATTTGTCTTGAAGGGAACTAGATCCCTGAAAACTGAGATGGTCTATACAAATCGAATCAAACACGCAGAGCAGCACAGAATCAACATACAAAAATTGTGCAGTGCCGAATCGACTAGGAGGAACAAAATTGAACCCCGATCCCCGAAACAGAAACTTGGTACACCCACACGGCGGAATAGGGATTATACTTGCTCGATCTCACTGATTTGATCACGTTTCTGTTCTTGAAGTTGAACCCAAAGATCAACACAGCAATCTTTTCTCTGTTCAGATCTTCTGTTGTATTTTCAAATGCCAAAGACACCAACTAAGTGTGGGCTTAGATCCTTCGTGATCTAAACCCTCTCTAGCTACCTCTTCTAGTTCTGGTTCTCACGTTACGTAGAAACCCTAAAAGACTTAATGAATTGATCATCTGGCGGCTAGGGTTATAAAAGTGTATAAATAGGCTACAATAGGGACCTGTAGAGTAAATAAGACATGTACTTTCAATGTAATTATGAAATTCTGCCTCAACCCAGAAGCAATTTCACAAAACATAAATTATAATTCATTCCAGTAAAGAATCATAATTGCACTCCCAGCCTTATTATCAAAACCAATTACTCGAGCTCATGTTATTAAATGCTTATTATTCTCCACACGTTAAGATTACAGATACCCACCATTTAAATTAAATTATTGAAAATTATATTTAATCGGCTTCTTCAATAATTTCTTAAGCCATTTTGCTTAACTTATTTGATTACCGGATTATAAAATTCACCTGCAGGATTTGGTTCGGTTAAAACTTATAAGCTTCCTTATGGATGTATCATCAATCTTGATTAATCGGGACATGGATTCCGTTAATAATTAATATCCACTATATAGTTAATATCGTTATCCAACTCATTGGGATTATTGACCTATACAGGATTGCACCCTCTAATGAATCATAGTAATGAATATTAAATATACGTAAATAAATAATTATTTTAGAATTAAGAGTATAAGCACTCGTAGTAACCATGTAGTGTGAATTAATTTATATAGTCAGCATAAAATTAATTATCCCAACGTTGTTCTGTTCAATATATACAAAGTGTATTAGCATAGCGAGTCGGAACAATAGATGATGCTATTATCTATTTTCCGTAATCAAGATAGGTCTACTAAAACTCTGTACTACAGTCGTATCGATGGTTTGTCCAATTCCATATAAACTGTGAACAAAAACTTATTTTTTACAAGAACTTTGAATCTGATCTTCTGTGTGCAAGCCAACTTTACACACAAGATTAAATGCTATGTAGAATAAAAGACAACCATGCACAATATTGAATAAATAATGAAATGCATACATTGCTCACAAAGATTCTCATTAAAATAGAAAAATAGTTTTTATTAATAAATAAAAATAATACCAAAAATTCAAACATGATTTTTAGTATACAACCTTCACAATTTGTTCAAAGGCCATGAGAGCTTAGAGTATATGAGAAACTTATTTTGGATTTACATATGTGTTACGGTATCTTTATACCCTGTCATTTACGTATTATGTGTTTATTCATGTTAGTCTTATCCTATTGAGTCTTGGCTTACAATGTTTGAACAAACCTATTTTAGGTATTGGAGATAGTCCTATAGCATGCAGCATTGAAGGAATGCTTTGAAGTTGTTTTGTATTGATATTTGATAAACATGTGTAGTAATTAATGTCCAAGGGGTTGTAAGGCCATAAGGCCATGACATGTGAATTTGATAGAGGATTGATGTTATAAACTCTTAAATGATGATTTTTGAACATTACTTCTTGTTTGTTTAAAGGTTTTGGGTTAAATGTATATAATTCCTTTTGATTGGATGGATGTTGAATCTTGAATCTCCTCATTTCAATGATAGGTGATGTCTTTCTTGTCAAAATTGTTGGCTTTCTTAGGCTCATGTGTGCCTCTCTCCCATAAAAAAAATGGATTTAATTTAGTGTTGGGTTTTAAAATGGTCAAAAGGAGAAATGGAACACAAAAGAAGATTGATCGAACGGTCAATAGGGGGTTGTAGTTTCTCAGTTGCAGTCAAATTTACTGCGAACAATGAAAGACCAATCGATCTGTCTTCATACCGATCGAGTGGTCCATTTGCTAGGGGGTATGTTTTTTGACTTGCTTATTTTGCACCTATTTTCAAATCGGTTTGCCTCACCTCCTTTCTAACTCATTTTGGGGTCATTTTTTATGTTCTCTTGAAGCCCTGGGAGTGCTCTTTTCAAATGATTTCATCTTTCCAAAGAAGTTCTTTTGGTTCTAAAAGAGTTATTGATCAAGCAAAGGTATTTATGTATAGTTTTCCTTGTCATGGGTTTTTAGGGCGTGATAGATTGGTATAGGAGCTCTAGGTTCGAATGCCATTGAGCCTTGAGGAGTGGTTATGCCACCGTATGAAGTGGATGTTTATGTTTAGTTTTCTTATGTTAACATGTTTGAGTGATTTTAACTTGATTGCATGATGAGAATATGATATCCTTATGTTATGTGTTATATAAGCGTGGAGGTAAAACCTAGAGAATGGTGTGTCTTACCTATGGTATTTGGTCAACTAATTTGGAGGTTGAGTTAGAAATGCATTTGGCCGACTAATTTCTGACAAAAAATCTAAATGAGTTATCTAGATTGATGTGTTATTCCTCTTGGTATTCTTCGTTACGTGAAACTTTTCAATATGGTTTGTAAGTGTTGGATGACTACTTGATTAATGTAGATGCTACGGTTTACACTTGTGTTGATTAGTTTTCTTATTCTTTTATAGAAAGCCATGTTCCCGAGGCGAGGTCGTGGTTGCGATCGGGGTAGGGTCACAGTTTCACACAAGTTTCTAAAGGCAGGGATGCGAATGCCCCACGGGAACAAGTTGGAGGCGCATACTTGATGCTTGAAATGGTTAACACCATACAAAAGCTACCTGAGGTAGCGAGGGGTGGAGCTAGAGCTCCTGAGTTTAGGGTAACGTCTACTATGTGAGAATCTCAATGCCTAGACCCTTCCACATTTAGTAGAGACCCAGAATATGTGGTGGCCACAGAGTGGTTGGAGCTTGTTGCGAGAATCCTCAATACCCTGCAAATCATGAATGATGACCTGAGAGTATTGTTTGTCGCTTTTCAGTTGTGAGGGGATGCTCACGAGTGAGAGACCATCTACCCTTGGCAAAATTTGCTTATAGTAATAGTTATCCGTCGATTATTGCAATATGAGTCCTTTGAGGAATTGTATGGTAGACCTTGTTGGTCACTAATTAGTTAGACTAATGTGCAAGAGGCGACCATTTTGAGTCCAGACTTAGTACGTGAAACAAATGAAACGATTGCAGTCATTTGCTAACATTTAATAATCACTCAAAGCTGACAAAAGAGTTATGCCGATAGAAGAAGGAAACCTTTTAGTGTTTGAGGTGGGAGACCATGTGTTCTTAAAGGTCTCACAATGTAAGGGTTTGATGAAATTTGGTCAAAGTGGAAAGTTGTCGCCACGATTCATTGGACCGTTTGAGATCCTTGAGAGGATTGAAGAGGTGGCTTATCATCTTGCCTTGCCTCCACAATTATCATCAGTGCATAATATTTTTCATATTTTGATGTTGAGGAAGTATGAGCCAGTTTCTTCACATGTGCTCGATTAGACCGAAACGAGAGTTGAGGATGATTTCTCCTATGAAGAATAACTGGTGAAGATTTTGGACACGAAGAAACAAGTGTTGCGATGAAAAACGCTTTCACATGTCAAAGTTTTTTGCTCCATCATGGCGTCGATGAGGCAACGTGGGAATGCGAATTTGAAGTTCGTTTGAAATATCCAGAATTGTTTGTATCTTGACATGTATCGAATTTCTAGGACAAAATTCCCTCATGGGGTAGTAGTAAGACCTTGTCTCATTTTAAATTTTTGTAATTAAATATTTACAAGATATTTTACTTGTGTGGTATTAGTTTTGAGCTTGTATGCTTGTTATATATGTGGTTAGTGGGCCTGGTGACCTTTAATAAGTTTTGTTGGAACCACATGTGTGTGCGGAGACCTAAAAAATTTAATTCGGGGATAATTTTGAATTTTAGTAATTTTTAGACAATAAAAATTTTAAATTAATATTAAGTTAAAAAATATTAATTTCGGGTTAGTTTGAATACTCGTATGCTAGTTAGATACATCGTGGAAACTTGGGGACAATTTGGGGCATGAGTGAGATGGTGGCCTAGGAAAACGTGATTAGCTTCTTGGAGAAGCTTCTCCTCCTTTGCCTCTCTCCCCCACACGACTTTCTCTCTTTCTCTCTCTTCCCCTTCTCTTCTCTTGTCTTCCTCTTTCCCCATTGTTGAAGCTCAAGCTCTCTCTCCCTTCTCTCTTCTATTTGAAGACTAAAAGCTTGGTGTTGATCAAAATCAAGAACAAAGAGTGTTTTAGGCATCAAGAGCTACATTCCCAACTGAGTGAATTTTTGATTTGGCGAGTTCAGGCATTCCAAGAGTATTAAAGCGTCGAGTTTTGACTCACCGAGGTAGAATTCTTGACTAATCATGAATAAGTGTGATGAATATGTGATTACATATCTATTATTGAGATAGATATTATGAAACCTAGTTTTGATTTGAAACCCTAAGTTGGATGGAAGGTGTTTGTGCTGAGATTGGAGGTTTTTGGGTATAATGGAGAATAGATTTGTAATTGTATGTTTTTTTTTGTTGAGAAACTACATGAGACTTGGTTGAAATTGAAATCGTAGATTATATGGAAAACTAGAGATTATGAATTTGATGTGTTAATTGAATTACGATTGTGAATTTGTGAAATTAGATGGATTAATTGATGTTTTGGTGTTTGAATATGTTGAGAATTGAATGATTGATAAAAGGGTGTAAAGCCATCAATGAGATTTGGGTGTGTATGCATGAATTGCATAGAAGTGATTTAAATTCATTTGAGTTAACCTGTGTGGTTATGTAATTACCTGTTGAATAGTCTGCATTGCAATGAAAGCCTATGTGGTGGTGATAACCCGGGTGGTATTGATAACATGTGTTGCAATATTAGCAATATAAAATTGTTGACTGATTAGCATGTGTGGCGTAATTAGCCTCTGTGGCGATTTTAGCATTTGTGACACTCTTAGCTTGTGTGGCAACCTTAACAATGTGAAATTATTGATTGATTAGGGTGTGTGGCGTAACTAGTCTGTATGGCGACTTTAGCCTTTATGGTACTCTAAACATGTGCGGTGTAATTAGCCTGTGTGATAACATTGGCTTGTGTGGCCTTCCTCGCCTGAGTGGCATAAGTTGCCTATGTGGCATTTACTTAGAAATGGTAATTTAGGCCAGAGTGGCAACACTTGACTAATAAAGTCCATGAGATATGAATTGAGGAAATTGTTGAAAGGCTATGAGAGCTTGGATTATATAAGAAACATATTTTGGATATACATATGTGTTATGGTATCTTTATACCTTGTCATTTACATATTATGCATTTATTCATGTCTAGTCTTATCCTATTAAGCATTAGCTCTTGGTGTTTGTACAAATCCGTTTAAGGTGTTGGAGATAGTCGTATGGCCTGAAGCGTATGAGGAATGTTTTGAAGTTATTTTGTATTGACATTTGATAAACATGTGTAGTAATTAATGTCCAAGGGGTTGTAAGGCTATAAAGCCAAAACACGTGAATTTGATGGAGGATTGATGTTATGAACTCTTAAAGGATGATTTTTGAACCTTACTTCTGGTATATTCAAAGGTTTTGGGTTGAATGTATGTAATTTCTTTTAATTGGATGGATGTTGGATCTTGAATCTCCTCGTTTTAATGATGGGTGATATTTTTCTTATCAAAATTATTGGCTTTTTAGGCTCTTGTGTGCATCTTCCCTATGAAAAAATAGATTTGATTAAGTGTTGGGCTCCAAAATGGTCAAAAAGAGAAATGAAACACAAGAGAAAACCGATCAATAGGTTTTCAGACCGATCGATTAGTCGATAGGGGGTTGTAGTTTCTCAGTTGCAGGTCAATTAGTCTATCTCTTAGGGGTATTTTTTTTTTGGCTTACTTGTTTCACACCTATTTTCAAACCGATTTACCTCAACTCCTTTCTAACCCCTTTTGGGGTTATTTTTTATGTTCTCTTGAAGCCCTGGGAGTACTCTTTTCAAATGATTTCATCTTTCCAAAGAAATTCTTCTGGTTCTAAAAGAGTTGTTGGTCAAGCAAAGTTATTTATGTATGGTTTTCCTTGTTACAGATTTTTAGGTCGTGACATTTTGCTCCAACATCTATAATATTTATACTTATAAAAAAATAATTGTTTAGTATAAATAACCAGAAATTATTTGTACAATTTTAAACAAACCTGCACAAAAACTCTATAGATTGAATTCAATAATTCTAAAGATCGAAACATTTGGGCTTAACCATTTTGGACTGCGTTGTCAAGCACTTTATTCAAGTTATTGGGTCACTGGTTCACTTGATCATTATAAATGGAATCAGAGCCAACCCTATTTTTTTGTAGGGTTTCGTGGTGGTGTGAATAGAGGAGTAGAGGTTTCGAAGAAGGGTAAAGGCCTTAAGGTTATATACTTTGTGCACTTTTATGGGTTCCGCGGGTATGTTTTCGTGGAAAATAGTGCACCGAATATCTATAATTTTTTTTAAAATATTATTTTTCTTTTAAATTAGAAAATCCAAGATATTTGAGTACATTCTAAAATAAAATGGAGTCGCCACTTGGTTTTTGAGAAAAATAAAAATAAAAAAACAAAAAGAAGGCTGCGGGTCTTTTAAAAGCGTAACGGGAGAAAATGAGGGTTCAAGGGTTAACGCACAAAAAAAAGGTGTTAGGCACCATTTTTTGTGCAACCGTGTGATTGGCCTCTACTTGGTCAATATCGGTTCTTGTTGTAAACTTTTTAAGGGTAGCATATACAGAACATGAGGTTAAAAAGCATTCAAACAAAAGCAAGCAAAGAAACAAAATTCTAACTATGGTCCTAGGGTCATGCGACTTGATTATTATTTTTAGATATGCTACACTTATCGTTTGAGCAAAGAAAAAAAATTATGCAAAGGAGCAATAAATCAAACAAATAAAGCCTAAACGTCATGTAATAATATTTCTGTTTCTTACATGCTGTGCATAGGCTATACAGAATAAACAGAAGAGGTTTAACCACTATTTTTGAGCTACTGGTCATGTAGAAAATTCACGGCCATGAAAAAATAAGTCAGAAAATACGCGACCGTGACAAAAATAGGATTACTGCGAGAAACAAGATGAAAAATATTGCGACCGTGACAAATAAAATTTGCGGCCAAGGTATTTTAGGGTGCAGAAAGGGTATACTCAACGTACAGGGTCTAAAACAAACTTAAATGAACAAGACATGCAGGAGAGAGACCATAACCCATTTATTCTAGGCTAGATCTACCATTCTCTATCCTCTACAGAAGCAATATCTCTAAAATCGAATGTACATGATGTCAAAATGAGCAATAAAGTACTTAAAACACATTTTTCATATCACTGGCCTCACAAAACCTCACAGTCATACCAAAAGAATACGGTGACCATAACAAATATGAAGAACCAGATGCGACGTTGGAAAAGAAATGTCGGCCATTATTGGATGTTTAAGAAAACACACGACCGTGACATTGAATGGTCGTGGCCGTCATACTTTTAGATCTACAAAACATTAAGAACTTGGGTGTACAGAATTGACACCACGACCCATTTAATTCAGGCCAAATCTACCATCTATTTTTCAATAAGAACATGGACTATGATACAGAATGTGCAAAACAAAATAAAGTAAAGAAAAACCTTAAGAATAGGATGATAACAGAAAGCTTTAAGGACAGTTTCGTTGCTTTTGGCCTTATAGAAACATCACGGTCGTGACAACATGATGTTGTGGCCGTGTGAAGAGAAGGCAAAAAAATGTGTTGGCCAAGTATAACAAGGTGTCGGCCGTTACTGCTGATTTAAGAAAACATGCGGCCGTGACAATAAATGATCGTGGCCGTCATATTTTTAGAACTTCAAAAAGTTTTTGATGTGCTCAGTGTGCTTGCAAACTGAAAAACCCTATTTGTAGATTTATTGGCACTAATAGATTTTAATTAAAGAATCCAAACGCAGCAAATAAGCTTAAACCAATCAATCACATAAGTATAAAATAAATAACTACCAACACACTAGGAGACAGCAATTTTTACGAAGAAAATCCAAAATTGGGTAAAAATCACGAGACCACTCTGGATTTAAAAAATCAAACACTATATCAAACGTTGGTTACAAAGAAATCTTATAATTTCGACGTTGCACCCACAACCAATGGTAGTAAGCCTATCTCTGTCGAATCCACGTTCACCAATTTCTGTGCTTGACCGCCACTGGACCCACCACCGAACTTCAATGCTGACGGAATCCTCCACTAGACTTCAACACTTGAGAACCCTCTCAAGCAATTCCACAAACACGAATAGATCGTTGAAGGTTTGATTGACTTGTTGATTGGATTGAATGAGCGAAAGCTAAAGAATCATCAAGTTGTTATAAACTAGCTTGCGAGTATGTAGACTAGCTTGTGAGTATGTAGAATAACTTTAAAGGCTCTTCGTGACGGCTAGGTTTTCTTAATATCAAAAGAGGCACCCAATATGAAATCCTAGCTATCCTATTTATAGGAGTCTGCCAAAACTCTAGCTGCGTTGCACTTAAAAGCTGTCTTGTCGAGGACCACTCGAGCGGTCTTTCACCGCTTGAGTAGTGAAGGTCTGCTTGCAGTAATTTGTTGTAGAGTCTGAGATACCGAGAGGTGCAATGGACCGGTTGAGCGGTCTGTCGGGAAGTCTGACACCGTGGGCTATTTTTTGATATTTTTTGCTCCTTTTGCGTGGCCCTGCAATATTAAAATCAAAACTCGAACAAGACAAATGTCAAAATATCAATGAATAAAATAAATAATTTGAATAATCATTTGTTACAGATTTGCTAAACTATAAACGAATAAGACCGAGGTCAAAATCTGTAACAATCTGTTCATTTGGCAATTATGTGACAAAACCCAACAAGCAAGAATATTCAATTAAACAAGCTAACAAAATGAAGCATACTGACACAACACAACACAAAATACTTCCAAAAAAAAAAAATAGAAATTCCCCTTCAAACTAAACTCTGAAAAATAATTAATCACTTAACACTTCCTCTTAATCACTTCTATGATACAAATTGAAAAACCCCGTTTGTAGACTGATTAACAGTAATGAATTTAATTAAAGAAGTCAAACGCAGGAAATAAGCCTAAACAAATCAATCACACAAGCATAAAATAAATAACCACAAACACATAAGGAGACGACGATTTTTACGTGGAAAAACCCAAAATCGGGTAAAAACAACGAGACCACTCCGGGTCTAAAAAATCAAACACTATATCAAACGTTGGTTACAAAAAAATTTTACAACTCCGACGTTGCACCTACAACCAATGGTAGTAAGCCTATCTTTGTCGAATCTACGTGCGCCAACTCCTGTGCTTGATCGCCGCTGGAACCCACCACTAGACTTTAATGTTGACGGAATCCTCCACCAGACTTCAACACTTGAGATTCATCTCAAGCGACTCCACGAATATGAATAGATTGCCGAAGGTTTGATTGACTTGATGATTGGCTTGAATAAGCTGAAGCTAAAGAATCTTGAAGTTATTGCAGAGTAGCTTGCCAATATGTAAACTAGCTTACGAGTATGATGAATAACTTCAAAGGCTCCCCATGGTGGTTAGGTTTTCTTAATATCAAAAGAGACACCCAATATGAAACCCTAGCTATCCTATTTATAGGAGCTTTTTAAAACTCTAGCTGCTGCTTCACTTAAAAGCTGTCTCACCAAGGACTGCTTGAGCGGTCTTTTCACTGCTCAGGTAGTGAAAGTCTGCTTGTAGTAATTTATTGTAGAGTCTGAGATACCGAGAGGTGCAATGAACCGCTTGAGCGGTTTGTCAGGCGGTCTAACACCGCGTGCTATTTCTTGATGTTTTCTGCTCCTTTTGTGTGGCCCTACAAATATTAAAACCAAAACTCAAACAAGATAAGTGCCAAAATATCAATGAATAAAATAAATAATTTGAATAATCATTTATCACAGATTTGCCAAAATTCGTAACAATCTCTACCTTTGGCAATTCTGTGAGAAAACCCAACAAGTAAGAATATTCAATTAAACAGCTAACAAAATGATACATACTGACACGATACAACACAAAACACTTGCACAAAACAAAAATAAAAAAATAGAAACTCTCCCTCAAACTAAACTCTCAAAAATAATTAATCACTTAACGCTTCTCTCAATCACTTCTATCTCTCCTATTTTGTCACGAATTGACAACCAAAATCAAGGAAAATAAAACAAATCTTTTTGAGTAAAGAACAAGAATAAAGAACAAGTACGATACCCAGGCATATTTTCATTCTCTGAAAACCACAAAATCTAGTCAAATTGATTAAAACACACATAGAATCTAAGATATCCTATATTCGTATATGAACGAACACAATTAGAGTAGATTCTATATGAAGCAGTGTGTGTATGTGTGACATGAAATATTTTCAGACTCCAAGATCAATTCTTATATGGGATTTATATGGTTGAGCCACATTTATTTATCAGAAATCAATGATATCACAAAGTCAAAGTAACCGTGACCTAGTTTACTTTATAGGCTAACTCCCCCAAGTAAAGACCTCAAAGATTTCTTTCTTTTCTTTGTTTTTTTTTTTCGTGTTTTCATAGGCAGCTTTCACACTAGTATGAACGAAAAATTAAAATTCGCATAGGTAGCAATTTCTTCATATATAGACTACACACTATCGCGTACGAAAAGACAAAGTGCGCATAGATAACTATTTTCTCAAGCCAAACATATAAAAAAAAAAGAAGGAGGAAGTTTAAACATTAAGATCAAGTGGGTCACCACTATGTGGTAATTTTGTGAAAATTTTAGAAAACTAAAAGATAAGAGAGACCTATAGATAAATTTGATCCCAGGTGCAAAAGATCCCTGCATCTATCAACGTCTAAGTGGTGTACAGAATAGACTCATCTCTAAAAACGTTTTATCCACTTTGAGCTAGATTACCCAAAAATCAGTGTGGTAGTTAATTGCAAAGTATAAATTATGAAATTTTAGCCAATAAAATAATGCATGAAAATAGTACTCAATCATTAATAGTCCCCCGCAATTTTTTCTTTTTTATTAATATATGATCCCAAAAAAAGGACTCAAACAAACAAACCAAAAAAAAAAACTAAATAAACTAGGGACTACGACTAGCTAAAAAACTGTTTAGATCACTTTTTCTTACCCAAACTGTATTGATTTTCAAAGACACAGGTTCTGGGTTAGAAATCCAATTATTCTTAGGTTGGTGTGGCATGTCAAATCTGAATCTATTTTGGTTAAGCAATCTAGTGCATTGAGGTCTGATGTGCCCCTTTATACCACAGTGATGACAAATAGGCATAAAAAATGTATTTCTATTCAAATTCATGCAATTGGGACATATATGACTAATAATACCACATTGATGACAAGTAGAAATAAATTTATCTTTTCTTAACTCACCATGTAAAATGGTGGATTTACCTGTCTGATGTCTCGACTTTTCATTGATTTTTATTGAAGTACCAACATGTGTTGTTTTTAAGCTCATTACAGTAGTTGTTTCTACTTTTACAAACCTTGGCGCGTACTTAGATTGAGTTGGTTGACCGAATCTTTCTTTTCCTTTTGTCAACTTGTTTGAAGAAGCACCAACAAAACTTTGTCCACACCTATCTGTCACAGCTTTCTGTATCCCAAGCATGTCATCCAAAGCCTTAGTACCTGTATTTAATTTTTTAAAAGTAGTTTGAGCATTCAAAAAGTTGATTTCTAGTTTAGCAAATTTACTTTCAAGTTCTTTATTGGAATTAATACAAGCACACAGTTCTTTTCCAAGTTCAGTTAATCTGGTCATTCTAGTCTAACTCAACTAAAACAAGCTATTTTTTTCTTTTTCACACAGGGTAAGTTTTTCACACAAGGTCTGCCTATTAGATTTTTACTTCTCTATCAGAACTTGACCTTTAGTTAGCTCTTGCTTGACACTTCCATTCTCTTTTTCACACAAGTTGAATTTTTTAGCAAGTTTAACATTATGCTTAGTCAACAAATAACTCTCATTATACAGCATATCATAAACTTGTTAGAGAGTTTCATCGTCCTTAGACTTACAACCCTTTTTACCTTCCTCTTTTTCATTACTAGAATCATATATCGACTTTTTATTTTCAGACTTAACTGATTCCTCCTGAATAGAAGCAACAAAAACTGCAATGTTACCGTCATCATAACCAGGTTCTTTCTCATCACTTGTGTCGGGTTCACTTTCATCATCCCAAGTGACTGTGAATCCCTTCTGTTTCTTTCTAAGAAAGTTCGGACATTATTTATCTATATGTCCATATTCTTTGCATTTATAGCATTATATTTCAGAAATTTGGCTTTTCGACCATTTTTTAATGAAATTGGACATATTTTTGGCTTTGTCTTTACCATGCTTCTTTTGTGTTTTTTTTCCTAATTAGGCTTTTTAGTTTTTAAAAACTTTTTAAATTTCTTCACAAATATAGCCATCATCTCAAGGTCTAAATTATCATCAGAGTCACTTGTAGAACCTTGAGCTGAAAAAAATGCTAAATTTTTTAAAATCTTTTTATTTTAAAATTTTAGCTCATAGGTTTGTAGATTCCAACCAAACTTTCAACAGAAATAGAGTCGATGTTTTTACTCTCCTCTATTACTTTGACTTTTGGTTGAAAACGTTTGGGTAAAGATCTAAGAACTTTTTGAACATTTTTAGAAGATGGAATTTTTTATCCAAAATTAAAAGATGTATTCACAATATCACTTAATTTTGTGTAAAAATTATAAAAAATTCATCGTCTTTCATACTCAAAGTTTCAAAATTAGTTGTGAGATGTTGAACTTTTGATATTTTTACCGTATCAGTCTCTTCATGAGTGATTTGAAGAATATTCTAAGCTTCTTTAGTCAGGTCATACGTATTAATTCTACGAAACTCATCATGTGTGACTCCGTTAAAGATAGCATTAATGGTGTTATTGTTCCAGCTTACATCCTCAAAATTAGCTTTGTCCCATTTAGCCATAGGCTTAGGGACAGTTTCTTCATCAATAACAATGATGGGAGGCTTGTAACCTTTAACAACAGAAAGCTAAACACGTTCAACAATTGATTTTAGAAAAGCCCTTATTCTTACTTTCCAAAAAGGATAATTAAGGCTGTTAAGAAGGGGTGGTCTAACGGTCATGTGCCTTTTCTAAGCAAATTCATTTATTGCAAATCAGTCAATAGATCACACCAAAAAAAATTGTACAATTTTTTTTTGTGACCCGCTGTTATACTAATTGAAAAAACCCCGTTTGTAGACTGATTAGCATTAATCGATTTAATTAAAAAAATCAAACGCAACAAATAAGCCTAAACTAATCAATCACACAAGTATAAAATAAATAACCACAAACACATAAGAAGACGGTAATTTTTATGTGAAAAACCCAAAATCGGGTAAAAATCATGAGACCACTCCGGGTCTAGAAAATCAAACACTATATCAAATGTTGGTTACAAAGAAATTTTATAACCCCGACGTTGCACCCACAAACAATGATAGTAAGCATATCTTTGTCGAATCCACGTACACCAATTCCTGTGCTGACCACTGTTGGAGCCCACCACCGAACTTCAATGCTGGCGCAATCCTCCATCAGACTTCAACACTTGAGAATCCTCTCAAGCGACTCCACGAACACGAACAGATCGTTGAAGGTTTGACTGACTTGATGATTGGTTTGAATGAGCGAAAGCTAAAGAATCATCAAGTTATTATAGACTAGCTTGCGAGTATGTAGACTAACTTGCGAGTATGATGAATAATTTCAAAGGCTCTTTGTGGCGGCTAAGTTTTCTTAATATCATAAGAGGCACCCAATATGAAACCTTAGCTATCCTTTTTATAGGAGCCTACCAAAACCTTAGCTACTGCTACACTTAAAAGCTGTCTCGTCGAGGACTGCTCGAGCAGTTATTTCACTGCTCGAGCAGTGAAGGTTTGCATCTAGTAATTTATTGCAAAGTTTGAGATACCGAGAAGTGAAATGGATCGCTCGAGCAGTTTATCGGGTGGTCTGACACCGCGGGTTATTTTTTGATATTTTTTTCTCCTTTTGCGTGGCTCTACAATATTAAAACCAAAACTCGAACAAGACAAGTAATAAAATATCAATAAATAAAATAAATAATTTAAATAATCTTTTATCACAGATTTTTCAAACTATAAATGAATAAGACCTAGGTCAAAATTCGTAGCACAAACATAAACAAATCGGAGAACAATTTCTATATACGAAACAGAAAGTTATGAATATACTGTTTTACAAGAAAACTTATGTAAATAATGTTTAGATCAAAATAAATAACAAATAACCAATGAAAACCATGAAAACCTTATTCACGACACCCTTGAGGGAGAGAAAATAAGGGTTCAGAAGAATATCGTGGGTTTCTAAGGCTACCTCGTGTAAATATTCGTTTCGAATGACTCCTCGAATGTAAGAATGGGATGCCTCCAAGCCAAAACGAACTCTAAGACCTCCCTCAACGCAAGCAAGACCACGAATAGGATCTGAAAAGTGTGGGTTGGATATCGAAATATCGGGTGGGAATGGATTTTGGAAGAGTTTTTTTTATCCAGGTAGATTCTCTCTTCATTTCTGCTGAAAATGTCGCCTATTTATAGGCAAAGTGGGAGCCCAGAGAGTCTATGGAATGTTACCATATGTCCAAAAAGATGTAAAAGTGACGGCCACTACTTTTTTGTTTTTGTACAGTACTGGCCGCTACCTTTATGACAATGAAAAGAACAGCCGCGACTTTTAGCTGCAACTAGGCTTAAGGTTTCAAAAAAAGTGACGGCCGTGACAAAGGAAGTCGCGGCTTGTTCTAGGGTTGTCAAAAAAAGTGACGGCCGTGACAAAGGAAGTCGCGGCTTATTCTAGAGTTTTCAAAAAAAGTGAGGATAGGAATGTCACGGCCTGAAAATTTTTGGTGATCTTCTTGGTTTTGAGCTGAATTCTCAATTTTTCTTGCTAGGGAGTATCTTTGAGCATAATTCTCATATTTTATTCATTGGAGTGTATTCGAGACAGGTGCCTAAGATTTAGTTAGGTCAAATTAGGGTACCTATAAGTTGCTCTGTGTCCACTAAAGAGTTGCTATCTACATCTTAATCAGAAAAATAACTTAGACCACACAACGAGGGCATCGTATATTTGAGTGTAGGATATTGTAATATTCCATTCCACATCGATGGGAGATAAAAACTGAATCTAGTATATAAAAAAATAGAATGTAACAGAATTATGGAATTCAATCTATAGAGATTTGGTGCAAGTTTGTTTAAAATTGTATAAATAATTTCTATTTATTTATGCTAAACAATTATTTTTTTTGTAACTGTAAATATTATAGATGTTGGACATGGCAACAATTTGTGGTGGAAAAAATTAATGCTCAAAGATTGAATAAGAGAATATGTATCAATATATAGTGTTATTATTTATTGTGTTAATGTGTATAACCATGGGTGTATTACTTCAAATAAAAGAGAAATTTGAAATGTGGGGATTCAAGATCAAAGATTTGTTAAAGAAAAAAAAGAGTTGGCATTTTAAGTTGACATATTTATTTTGAAAAATTCTTTTAATAGTAGACATATTGTGTTGTGAAAAAGAGAAGGATTTAAATTATGGAGGTTTAAAATAAATATATTTTATTAAGTGTTTTACAAATCTTCATTGTTAAAGAAAATAAATTGTTATCAAAATTTTCATATAAATATTTTGTGAGACTCGAGTTAATAAGAATTTTTAAGAGAACGAAAAAATATTTTTTACTACGGATTGCATATTTATGGATTATTAAGGAGACTATTGTGACTCCTAGTAGTAAAGAGATTACCCGGCCTATCGGAGAAAAAATGTGGCCCAAAAAAATGAATAAAAATGGTTCTAAGAAGGTTAATAAGACCTCTGACCACATGAGGAAAATGGTTCCTAATAAGTAAATGAGACTACTGGCCATAATGAAAAATTTGTATGTGTGATGGATCTTACCCAGTGAGTTTTTCTGAAAAATGTGGTGCGCTATGAAAGAAAAGAAGAAAAAAGACCCTAATTAATGCTCTATGAGATGGATGCTATTAGTGATTAGTGAGTATTGAGGCAAATTGTTATTCTCGAGGAGTTATTGCCTCTAGACTAATATTGAGGCTAGGTCCTTATATGTCGAGAGGAAATGAGCTAACCCCATAAGGGAGTCACCTAAGGAGGTAATCCAACCATTGTGATTGGAGATCCCATAAAGGAGGTTCAATGGGTAAACAGCCATATTGCGTGACTTATCACAAGCACATTTATAAAGAAAGAAGACAAACAGACTCTCTAGCTCATCCCTATGGCAAAAGTGCTGAAAAGTAACTCATTAGGATGGGTATAACCTATAACGAGTCCAAGGCGAGCAATCTCCCGCAAGGTACATTATGTTATTGTACCTTTTGAGGATTTACCTAAGTTAGGGCTGTCATGAGGCCGTGACTATAGAACTTGGGCTAGTCTCTAGAAACCCTCATGAGAATCAAGGTACTAGTGTATGACCATTAATAGCACTAACCCCCGAATCGATGTCCAATATTGGTACTATATGTGTGACATATTGAATTCTGACTTAAATGGTCTAGTTCAAGACTTAGTTCACTATTATCCTTCAAATGAAGACTATTAGAACTAAGTAATGTTCAAGTTCGAAAGACACCTGCACCTATTACACAGTATTATTGTTGCCTAATTTTTTTTAGGGTAAATCACATTTACACTCCCTGCATACTTTTGAAATATCATTGTCTACACCCTTAATCATGGAAATATCACTGCACCCCCTTATTATAGAAAAATGGGTAACATTTGCATCCATCCGTTAGTGAACCATTTGTTAATCGTTGACGGTAAGCTAAAACAAAAATAAAATTCCAAGATTACCCTTCTGACGAATAATAACACTGAACAAAACCTTGCCCTTCCTTCCCTTAACATTTTTTTAGATTAAATCTCAAACCCTCAGGCCAAAGCTTGCTTTAGAGACTGATTTCGTTGCCTAGAAAAGGTTATTGGCACTCTCAACTTCCAGTGAAGGCCACCCCCTTTGAAGGCGCAACCCTAGTTTCTTGTAAGCTCTCTTGTGTACTCTTTATTTTGTGTGTGTATAT
>JAOTRH010020885.1:0-13239 GCA_034768845.1 Heliamphora exappendiculata | reverse complement strand
AACGGGCTTGTACAACAGGTGGTCTCGAGCTAGGGATCGCTCATGCAGTTAGAAGTCCGCTCGAGCGAACCGTCGCAAAATAAATTTTTTTTGTGCGGCGACTAGGGTTATGTTTTAACCCTAAGGGCTCTTTTGTTTAGTGCGCGATATTATGTTTTTGCCTGTGAAACTGAGAGAAAGGTCAAGAACATAATTCCCTTTGTAATCTTTCAATTAATATAGTAAAGAGTGATTCTGTAGACGTAGACACGTCTTGTCGAACCACGTAAATTTTGTATGTAATCGTGTGATTACTTGATTTCTTTTTGCTTTATTATCATTCTGTAGTTTGTATATTCGTTGTTGATTTTAGATAGAATTAGTGATTTGATCGCGTTCTAATCCCCAACATCTAGAAGATCGCATTATAAGTTATCTTAATACAAAACACATTCATTTTGTCTAATTTGTTACGTGAATCTAATGAAATGGACCACAGATATTTTGGAGGAAACAAACTGCACTTTGAAATTAATCAGGGTTGGGTTTAGATCAAATTAACAGTGGGAATTCCAAGAAATTAAACATAATTCTTAAATAATCTCAAAACACTACCATGGCACATTCACATGTGGTGCTCCTGATCAATGAGGGTTTACAAAATGAGATGGATTGAGCTGGCCTTGTCTTACCACCCGTCAAGCACGATGGATCAAGTTGGTTTTATTCAATCCAACATGCCGTTTTGAATAAATTCAATAATTTTTTTATCTAATTGAATATCGTATTAATTTGAAGTGAAAATATAGTAATACGTTTTTTAGTACCACCTTTAATCTGGTATGAGCTAAACAATATTGTTCATTATATAAGAATGATATAGTCGTGTTTTACAATAATACCACAACGTCATTAATCGTATAAGCTACATGTTATAAACACGGTATCACGAAATCTCTCACTCTAAACACTGTATAAAGATGGGTCACGTTAATCACTACCTATTGGGCGGTGGTTAATAGGCTAATAAAGATAAAAAAAAATTTCAATATCAATATACTTTTAGATGTAGAGTCTATCACTTTCACAAATATTAATACATTTTGTACAGATATTTATACATTATATATCTCTTATCCACCGTCCATTGGGCGCTAGTTAGCATTTTTCTATAAATATAAATATATAACCCTGTATTATGTCTAATGCAATCTAATATACTCTTATCATAACCTGCAGACATATTCACTCTGTTGTAGAATGTCAAGAACAATCCAATATTTGCTCAAGTAACCACAAATACCAGTAAGTTCTATATTGTGCGGAACTTGTGGTTTCTTCAAGCTTTTTGCAGATTTGAAGATGAAACAATGAAAAAGAATAATAATAATAAAAAAAAAACAATGTAAACAAAGCAAAATATTAAACAAGTCCACTGCCAAATTTGGATCTGATGAGATTCTAGCTATTTAGTAATTATTAGAGTTAATAATGGGAAAATGACAACAATGATAGAAATTAATATTAAATTTACCTTACACGTAATAAAACAAATTAAGACAGATTACATAGGGAAATCCATTATATTTTTTATGATTTTATTTAACTAACTGTAGTGCCACTTGGAGGTCATTTGTCCAATAGATTGATTTCAAATAAAAAATAAAAAATAAAAAAAAAATTACTTAGTTGGCGCATGATTGATGTAAAATGCTATTGAAGCATCAGTCTTCAAACTCTGTCATAGCTTTTCTATTTCCAACTTGCTAGCAGTGAATATGGTATAAGAATAATCACGGGGGGCTAGAAATCATGTTTAGAGGGAAAATATTAATAATCATACATAGTAAATTGAACTATTATTTAAAAAAATTGTACATGTCTATATATATATATATATATAATATTTGATTTATTGTTGACTTTTTTTATTTTTAGATAACGGAGAGCAATGAACGACGAAGACATGAACATGAATGACAGAGAGTTGAGCAGTAAAAATGAAACGAGGGAGAGCGAGAAAAGAGTTACAAACGATAGATAGGATGTGAACGGCTAAGATATGAATAGTGACAAGTAACCGCGAGTTGCGAGTGACAACAAGTTAGGACAATGTCTGACATGACTAACGAGCGGCAAGGGCAAGTGTTTAGTTCAATGGGCAAGTATTATTTGAGATGGTTTAAATATTAAAATAGCTAAAATTTTAAGATAAAAAATTAAAATTTGAGATGGGTCAGTAGGCCCCTCTAGGCACACTATCCGTCTGCCCATTGAAATGGTACCTTTGGTAATACTAAAAACCAAACTTTTTGATTATCAAAATACATAGTCCAAGATCTTTTTATACATATAGTAACTACCCTAATTAATTGCTTGACAAAGATTGTATAAAGTACGCTCGTCATCATGGTTAGAAGATGTATAATAGTAAATTGCGAGCAATATTTTTATTTTTTTTTAAAAGAGTTCAATTCTCGTAACTCAAATTCATGCTATAATATCACAGGTGAAAAATAGTTGTGATAATTTTTAATCATAACTTATGAGAAAAACATATAAATAGCATTGGATATATATGCATGTATATGCTTCTAGGAAATATGCATACATATATGTATTTATATATACACATATATGCCTATGTTTTCCCATTAAACAATGTTTGGATACTAGGCAATACAAATAAAGAACCTTTCGTATGGAACAAAGTCCTAAACATACTTAAAAATGTTATAGTGTTAGAACATTTTCAATCATAACATAGATTAAAGTGTAATTATTGAGTTTAACTTAATAAATGTGACAATTAGGTTTAAATTAAAAAATGTGATTATTAGGTTTAAATCAAAATATATGATTATTGGAATTCATCGAAAAGAAGTGACCAATTGTATTAATGGTCAAGAACCTATGCCTATATAAAGAATAGAGGTTTGGCATAAAAAATGTATAGAATTTTTTCATTTTTTCTATTCACTAATTTGTCATTTACTGGAAAGATTAGAAAAATTTAAAAATATTTAGATTTGTCTTTGTTACGTGCATAACGCCGTTAGATAAACAGTCAATTAAGACTATAAATGTTTCATTATATCTTGAATTAACTCGGTGTACTACATTTGGTGGAGAAAAATATCTTCTTAACTCTCAAGAAAAGTATTGTCCTAACGTGTCTCGAAGCAATTTTTAATTTTTATTTTTTTTTATTTTTTTTTAAAAATAAATTTTATATCCACTCTCTAAAAGATTGTAAGTATTAAAACTCTGTATCCATCCTTGATTCCATGCATTTGAAAAGTTGAAATTTACCTATCACATTTGATAATATTGACGGTTGGATCACTTTGTTCAACGATTACTGCATTTAACCAAGAAAAGGCGAGTTGACAATGTAGGAACAGAAAGGAACTTTTTTGGGTTTTTAATATTAATTAATTGGAAAGTTGAACTGTGAAACAAGGCAGATTCGGTCATAAAATTGAGCCATCTGCCTCTTAGGGCGCGTTTGGAAAATTTCATCTTTTGACTTTTTAGTAAAAAACAGAAAAAAACAAATATGATTCGTTTGCCAAAAAATAAAAATAAAAACTAATTTAAAAGCCAAAAATTAAATTAAAATACGAACTCTTACAATATTCTATTCAAATTCTAACTACTTTTAAATCATTCATAACTTATTTACTACCATTACCAATTACATATAATTGTTAATATCAAATATATAGAAGAATAAAATTATCCAATTTGAACAAAAAATAAAAAATTTTAATTTTTTATCCAAATAATTAACTTTAAAAAAGCTAACTTAAAACCTAAGTTACTAAACAACTTACTTTAAATTAAATTTAACTTTTTGACTAAAATACAAAAAAAAACTAATTTTTAAACTAATTACCAATTAGACTCTTAATTTGTGTTTGGACTAACTTTTTTTCTAGACTTTATAAAAAATAAAGTCTTTATATTTACCATTACTTTATATTTATTTATAAAGTAATTACCATTACTTTATATTTATTTATAAAAAATAAATATAAAAAAATGTAAAAAAAGCTAACTTACACCAAAACCAATAAATTTTTTTAAATACTTTTAACCAAATTTTTTTAAAAAAAAAACTAGTTTAAACATATGCTAAGTCATTCGCAGAGCCCCCTTCATCTTTTTGAAGTTTGACTAAAAAAGTTGATATTGATCACAACCGTTAATTAGGTTAGTGGGAGTCTAAATTTCTTTTTCAAAACAATTGGCCGTAGGATAATAGAGGACTGGAAAAAAATAAGCTACAGCTTGCATCATATTTGAATTCCGACAACGAATAAGGGTCCGTATTGTGCTTTTGATAGAAGAATAGTACGTTGCCATATTTTCAATGGGACATAGTTTTAAAATATATTTTATAATTGAATCTATTTATTATATAAAATTTGTTGAGTTTATTATTTATATAAAAATAAAGTTGGTCCAATATATATTTACTTTTAAATAAATAAATAAATAATAAATTAATTTTTTTAAAAATAATTAAATAAATATTTTTTAATCACATAACTATAAATATTTAATTACTTTTATTTTTTATATAAATAATAATTTAAAATAATTTTACGTAATGAACGAATTCAATCATAAATATATATTCGAGAGATCACAATGTATCGTCCCTTAAAAGAGTGCACCTTTGGTCCGAATGGATCCCATGATTTTACCGTAATTCAAATTCAGTAATCTTATGAAAATACAATTAGCTAAGCCCCACTTTGGTTTTTATACTTTTTCTTAACTTTTACTTCAGAGATTTTTAAGCCACATTATTCGGTGTAAATGAATATTTGCTGAGACTTCTAACATATTTGGCAAAATTATTACTAATAACTTTTAGCATTTTACTACTAATTTTCGTTATAAGTTATAAATTTTTTTAAAAGATTTCTTTTATTCAAGTCTACTTTTATATGTTACTTATATTTAAATCCCATTACAAATTTTCATTTAAAAACAATCTTAATCATAATGTAATTTTTCAAATTACTCTTATTTTTCACTCTCTCTCTATAGCCTCACACCCCATATCTCACACACGCGCGCGCGCGCACACACACTCTCTCTCTCTCTCTCTCTCTCTCTCTCTCTATCTTCCTCTGATAGCCTCACCACCACCCGACCCACTACGCTCGCCCCCCTCACCACCAGATTCGTCGCTGACAACGACGACGACAAGAACGACAACTCGTTCCAGCGCCTGGATGTGAACGGCAATGGCTTCACACCCCTAAACCCTAAGAACAACTAGATATGGTGTCGCGAAGAGAGAGACACGACTTTGTCGGCATCGATGAAGGTCGACGAGGGCTGGGGTATGAGATTTGGGAGTCTCCGACATTGTTGGAGGTCAGCTAGGGTGTGGATTTGGTGGTGCTTTTGATGCCGACAATTGGGGTTAATAACCAAACAGAGAACCTTTTACACTCGCCGAGATCTGCCGCCCTCGCCGTCGTCGAAAGAACCAGATCTCGACGAGTTAATGGCGTCGGTGGGGGTCGCCGGAGTTAATGGCGCACTGGGACGGCGGCGGTTGGTCGGTCGGTTGGCGGTGGCGGGTGACCTATGGGAATATTACCATTTTTTGTTGAAAATTAATAAATAAGAGTAATATGGAACTAAAAAAATATAAATTTAAAAAAAAAAACTTAAAAAAATATGAATTTATGAATGCGATTCAACTCAAAAACATTTATAAAAGTATGACTTAACTACAAGTAACTCTTTTCTAAATATCCAGAACTTCTACTACAATTTATAATTATTTTTTTATTTTTTTTTTCTCAATAAAAAAATCAACTTTTCTTTTAAGAAGTTAAAAAAACAAAAACAAAAACAAAATGACACTCAAATAAACATAAAAGAACAAAAAAGATATCTCTTTTTTTTAAAGAAATGTTTCATTTAAAAATTGGAGGCTATGGCCATGACAAATAGAGATCACAGAATCTGTTATGAAATACAGACGAAGGATGCAGTTGATGCCAGCAAGTTGAAATCTAAAGTGGTTCTATTCTTAATCGATTTGGCCAACTCTTTGACAACCAATCTTTTTAACTTGGCAGAAAAAATATATTGAGGTGTTTGGCCAAGCTATTCATAGTAATTTTTAATTTTTTATTATTAATTTTAATTATAAATTATAATTTATTTTAAACGCCTACAACTTCTGCTACAAGTTATAATTATTATTTTTAACTATAAATTATAATCTTTACTAAATATTCAAAATTTATAGTACAAGTTATAATTTATAAATTACTAGCTTCTACAATGCCGAACACCACCATTAGCAAAAGGGGTAGTTGTTGCTTGGAACTTCGTCTTCGTTTGGATTGAATAAAGAAAGAATTAATAAAGGAAAGTGCTAATTATAAAAGAAAGAGAAAAAACAAAAGAAAAAGAGTGTGAGTTATCTCGCTATCTTGTTGGATTAGTTAAGAAGAAAAGAGTGCTATTCTTTTTTGATAATAATTAATAAAGATTAGAATTTTTTAAATATTTATTTATTTTTATAGCTTTTTATATTAGTTTGAATTCGTTAGTTGTTTCAATACAGACATAAAAAAAATTATAATTGACATTATAAAATCTTCTATTTTCTTCCAATTCTAAAGGGAAATAAAACTTTTTAGAAGTTGTCATTTCTACCTTTACTAACCTTCAATCTATTCTCATTCCTTTCTTAAAAATAATCTAAACAACATTATAAATAATTTTTTTCTTCTAACCCTTTTACTTTTTATCCAAATTCTTCATTCCAATGAAGACAGAGAAAATTCCTTGATGAAGAAAATGCTCGGTCCTTTTAGACGTTCATTTAACTGGTTAAAGTTATTTAATTCATTTTTTAATTAGAAAAAATTAGAAAATATAAATGTAATGGAAATATGATATAAAGTACTTTATAGGGAAAAATCAAATGCAACAAAATACTTCTTTAAATGGAGAGAGAAATGTTTCTATATAGGAAGAGAAAACCATAATATAAGAATATACTATAACTTTATCGAGAGAGAACCACAAATTTTTATGTCCAAAGGCCTCAATTAAACACATTAAAAAAAAGCTAACAAAGAAATTAATAATAAAAATCTATCATAATGAGTCACACTTTTTTTCTACAGTACAATATAGCTAACTGTAATGCATCGTAATCTCTATCCAATTTGTTATGAAAAGACTTGTTAAAGGTTTAGGATAATCTCTTACCTCAACTTTGATATTATAAATGTTGATTTATCGATTTGATAGATGTTCAAATACAAAAAAATATAATTATTTATTAATTTTAAAATTAAAAATTAAAAATTTTGACTTCAATACGGGAAAGTATAATTAGCCATTTTTTAATCTCCTCGTAACCTTTTCGCTGACGAGAAGATTTGCGGACAAGCCCAACTCCCTTACCAAACGTTGGTGCACAACAGCTAGCTAGAAATTTTTTTTTTACTATTTTTTCTGTGCGACAAGCTTCTTTATTATTTGCAAAAATCCCGTGATTATGCAATGACGTGGATTAACGTAATATAATAAGCAAAACAAACGTTAATCCCAATTAGACAGCCTGGCTTGGATATGGGCATAAGATTTTGGCCCTCTTTGTATAGTTTGTTTATTTGTTTATTTAGTTTATAAATCAAAAAGTAATTCGCGTCGTTTGAGTAACTAAATAAATCAAAACCAAAAAAATAAGCTGAATAAGATAAATAAGCCAAATAAGGGTAGCCAAATAAGCCAAATAAACTGGCTTATAAGCTGACTTATAAAGAAATAAGCTCGTTTGGGTACCTTGACTTATAAGCAAATAAACAAATAAGGCACAAGCCATCCAAATAATGTGGTTTAAATGAAATTTGATTTATTTATTAATAAGCAAATAAGCAAATAAGCAAACCACCCAGGGTGTTTAAGCCATGAATGTTATATTTAACAAAATTAAGGGCATTGTTTGGTGCAAAAATGTACTGTACTTAAAAGTATTAGTCTGATTATTTGGAAAAATTACTGTTATTAATTTTTAGTATTTTGCTATTAATTTTAACTATAAATTATAAATTTTTTTAAACAGTCACAACTTCTGTTATAATTTATAATTAAATTTTTTTCTATTTCAGGTATAAATTATAATTTTTACCAAATACTGATAAATCCTACTACATGTTATATATAATATATAAATTACTAATTTTAGCAATGACTAACAGACGATAATGTCCACTTTCTTTCTCTAGTCTAGTAATAAATTAGGCCAGTTCAGCTAAATTTATTTTGCGCTCAAATTACATTTGTGTTTTATCGTATATAGTTAGTGCTTGAATAAATTATATTTATGTTAAAAAAATAAAATTTTTTGACTTACTCAATCAGTTAACGATATCTAATTAATTTAATTTTACTCACATAATTTATACACTAAAAAAATAAAATAATAATTTAAATCATCAAAATGAACCTGTTTTAAATTTGAATCCAGCCATCAAAAGAGCAGGAGAAATGCCTCTCTTCGATAATACATGCTTTGACCCTTTTCATTTACTTGAGGCTTCTCCCTTTTGGAAAACCTTGACTGAGACTTTCAAATGTTTGAAAATTGAAAGGTATGCAAGTTAAATTATCTTGGGACCCAAACCAATATTTTAGAAGGTGATTAGATTTCTTATTACGTCTGTAATATATATGTTCCAAATAAACTTTTTTACTTATAATTTAATCAAGCTACTAGTAATTAAATATTGGGTGTATCTTGTATTTAATGAACTCATATAATTAAGATTTTATAATTATATTATATAAAGATTTAGATTTTTTTAGTTTGCCTATAAATTAGAATTTAGCTTATAATTTTAATAGTTATGTGAAAAGTTAAATCAAATGGGTAAAGTGTAAGAAGAAGCAAAAAAATACCGAAAGTACTAAAATAACCCTTGAGTGAGAACCATAATTTGTTTAAAGGCTCATGTGGTAGGAGTCGAATTTTGAGATATTTTTAGTTTCGTGATTGTACATTCTATAATTATAATGAATTATCTCTTTTATTCTTGAACGTAGACAAATTGTGTTAAACCACGTAAATAGTGTAATTTTTTTCTTTAGTGCGTGCATAATTATGCTTCCAATTTGCATTCAAAATTTGGTGATTAAATCCCAACAACAAATATAAATGATTTTTTGGACATATTAAAAATTTTTAAACTCTTGTGATACTCTAGACTATATTTATCATAACATCAATTATGTAGTTTATAAGAGAATATTAGAAGAAATACTTGCATAAACATACAAAATGCATTTTTAAAAAATTATTTATTTTCAAGGTCTTTACTCTAGTTGCATGATTGCCAGAAAAATAAGTCTACAGGTACTCCTTTCAGCCATTTCTTCAGTCACTCCTAACATTTTAACCGCTGAATAATAGGCTTAAAGGAATGTATTTTATATTAAACTCATCATTCAATGACTGAGATGTTAAGAGTGGCTAGAGAAGTGTAATTATGAGAGTGCGTGTAGACTTATTTTTGCCAAAAACCATTGAAGGTAGTTGGGTCAAAATTGGTGTTTGTTGTGCCTTTAATGTGCCTAACACCAGTCTGTTGTTCTATCTTCTAATAGGGCTGAAGTCTAAACTCAAATTTAAACTTGTGTTTGGCTTAGCTTTTATTATAAATTTTTTGATTTTTCAATTTTTTTAAAATAAAAATATAGACGTGAAAAAAGTTAATTAATTATAAAAGTAAGTCAAATAAGTAGGCTTTTTAAAAAAAATTTGAGCAAAAAACTTCATAAAAAAGTTAAACTAAACATAAGCTAATTATATTTGAACCTTAACTCGTAGAGCTTGTGGAGTATACTATTAATGCAGAAAATTAAATTAATTGAATATAATTAACCGTGTGACTAAGTTAAATTTGTTCAATTACTTATTCTTAAAATCTTATTATTTTCTTTAAAAAACAGATGTAATCTTATCATCTAATTGATAATATTCGATTTATTTAGTTTTTGCTGATGATCAGATGATTTACTCGACCAATTCAACAAGTTGAACGGTTCAAATTAAATATGGCCACAACCCATTAGAGGGTAAAGCAGGCATACTGTACTTTTAGGCTTTGTTTGATAATTGATTTTAAGTTGGGCTAAAACTAAAAATTTTTCCTTATTGCTTAAAACTCAAATAAATCCAAAAGTTTCGTTTTTTAATTCAAAAGAGTCCTTTTTTTTTGACATAAATTTTTTTAAATATTTTTTAAAGACATCACAATTTTTATTATACAAATCTATTTTTATAAAATTTATATATTTAAAATGTACTCATTAAAATCTAACAAACAAGATCAATATTAATTATAAAATTATTTAAAAATTATAACAACTTTAAATAACTTTTTTTTGTTTTTTGATTTAAAATCACTTTAAACCTTTGACATAAAGTCATCCAATACTTCTCCCAAACAAACTTTTAATTTTTGAACTTAAAATAATTTTAAGCAAAAAGTATGAAATAAAGCCAGATTTAGGAACGAGGGCTTAAATCTGTTATCCACTCAAAAGATCCGTTGAATTGAAGTCATGTATGCAATGTGAAAGTGAAGAAGGATGGATGGTCTGGATTTCCTGGTAAACGGAGATGTCAGAAAAGTGTCAATGCCATTTGCTAGGAAGTTACCTTACACTACAGAAGAGAACACCCACAGAACCCACTACCCACTTGCATATCCATCCATTGACTATGTTTGGTTGATTGATTAAATTAATGGAATTAATAGTTTATTTAGATTGTTAGTATTTAAATTATTATATATGAAATTAATAGTGTAATTGTTTATGTACTAAACACTGTTTGATTGAGAATAGCATAAATTATAAATAAATTATACATTGTTTAATTTGACATTATTCTTGTGAGATTAAATAATGTACACAAATACTTTCAAATAATCCAGTGCTTGATTGAGTTGTGATGTTATTATAAGAACAATTTTTTCTTTTACCATATTTATTCCATTCTAAAACTCCCACCATTAATTCCACTGGGATTGAATTTATCACATGAATGATTTATGAGCGTCTAGCTTTTTTATATGGAATTTTTTTATTTTTATTGAAACTTTTTTTATATATTAATTCAAATGAGTGCACTTTTAGATTTTTCGAGTAATAAAAAATGTAAAAAAGACTAGACAAAAATTAGATAAAACGAAAAAAAGCCAATGTAATAGTATTTTAGTTTTTTTATGGTATTTTTTTATTTTTAGTGAACTTCTTTTTGACTCTAGTCCAAACGGGAATACATTTTAGATTGCTCCCGTCGCATAAAACTAGAAAAATAAAAAGATTAAATCAAAGCATATAAAAAAAAAGTTTAGAAATTAAATAAGAAAAAAATAACGTTTGAAAATAAAGCTATTAGACATTTTGGACACAACAGAAGTTAGGTGTTAAAGTAGTTGAATGGGTTTTTAAGACCTCATCACAAATGAATGAACAAAATAAGAGTATATCACAAACAATTATGAAATAATTAAGCTTGTGTTTGGTTTAACATTTTTTTTATAGATTTTTTGATTTTTTTTTTGTAAAAAGTAGATATAGAAAGATATAAAAAAAAACCTAATTGATTACAATGAGAAGCCAAATAAATAAACTTCTTAAAAAACTTTTAAGCAAAAAACAAAAAAAAAATTTAATCCAAACACAACCTTAATTACAACCCCGCAATTCTATACCACCGAATGAAACGGGTACATTACCTATAAGTACCCTATCTGATCATTCTTTGTTAAATAACACCTCTCTCTCTCTCTCTCTCTCTCTCTCAACCTCTTTATCTTGGCACCAAACAAGGCCTCTGTTTCTCTGTGATTGGCCTGGTGTGCACATTTCTATTTCTTCCACCGTGTTTGAAAATGCTTGCCCAAGTGATGCCTGAAAAAACCTTACAAGGAATTCATGTATCAGGAAATGATAATATTTCTACCTCCTGCAAAAGGTACTTAATTGCTGCTTTAATTTGCATCTCTCTGTCTCTCTCTCCCCTTCTCTTCCTCTGTGTTTGGGATAAATTTTAAGTCTTTTTTTTTGTCTGCTTATTTTTGTATTTTTTAATTTTCTTTAAATTTTTTTGACTAAAATTCTTTGGTTTTTTAATCGCCTCGATGCGATGAAACAAAAAATTATAAAAATTTAATTAAAAGATAAAAAAATTTACTAAAGACAAAATAAAATAATATTAAATTTAGCATATTAACTTATTTTAGTTTATTTTTGTCTTTTGTTAAAATTGTTTTAGATTTTAATTAAAAACATTTAATTTTTTGGCTGGATGAAAAGAGGTAAAAGGTACAGTAAATTTCGTTAAATTTGTTTTAGATTTTGATTAAAAACAATTAATTTGGTAAAAGGTACAGTAAATTTCGTTAAATTTGTTTTAGATTTTGATTAAAAATAATTAATTTTTTGGCTGGATGAAAAGAGGTAAAAGGTTCAGTAATTTGAGTAAACGATAAAAAAAAAAAAAATTTAAAAAAATAAAATAAAAAATAAACAAAAAAAATGAAACTAGTAACCATTCACCGTAATTGGGAGATCGTGATCTGAACTTATATTGTTGTGTTGTCAATTTATTTGTTTCCTCAAAAAAAAGCCGAGAAACCGCAACAAATTTACCTTAAGGTCCTGTTTGGCAACACAGGTCTTTTAGTTTTTTTTAGAAAACGCAAAAAGGCTAAAATGGCCTCTTTGTCAAAAAAATAAAACATAAAAGTTAAAAATCAAATCAAAATACTAATTTTTAAAATATTATATATTCAAATTATTAGTACTTTTAAAATACAATAACACTTCTTATTTATAATTTATTTGATATAGTAATAAGTAAATATAATTATTAGTTTTAACTATATAAAAAATGGTAAAACTGTTTAATTTGAATAAAAAATAAAAAAATTAACTTTTTATCTAAACAAATAACTTAAAAAAAAATTAATTTATCAAACAATATACTTTAAAATAAATTTAATTTTTTAATTAAAAATATAAATAAAAAAATTTAACTTTTAAAGATTACAATGGGCCAAAGTTCTTCCCCTAATTCTTCTTTTCCTCTCTGCCTTCTCTTGGTATTGAATAGGTTGGAGGGAAAGATAGCCATTGTCACTGGTGGTGCTAGAGGGATTGGAGAAGCAACAGCGAGACTCTTTGCAAGGCACGGCG
>JAOTRH010020874.1:0-22128 GCA_034768845.1 Heliamphora exappendiculata | reverse complement strand
TGTTTCTCATTAATATGCCAGGGATCCAGAATAAAATACATAAAAAGCATGACTTTTCAGTATACATTCCCAACAGGATCCACTCTTAACCGCTTCGGCCAACGCTCACATCGTCATGAGCATCTCCTGTATAACATCAACACCGCCCGTTTGTTCTTGGGGGCATGCACATCTTCTTCTTTTGGAACGTGGGAAATAGTGCGACCTTGGCCTCTACCTCACCCCGGCAACATTACCCAGTATAAATAAGAAGGGATAAGAGAGGCATCAATATCACAGTCTATACCAACTCATCTCTCATGAATAACATTATCTTTTCTCATGATATCATGCAACACGTATCATAGCATCAACACATCTCACACAACAAGGAGGATAATCGGAATGACACTTCAATCCGAGTAACTTGTTTGGATCTCTAGTTAGAATGAACGTCGGCTAAATGCGTTTCTAACACGAACCCAAAACTAGTCGATCGGACGCTCAAGGGCAAGATACATCATCCTAGAAATCTAACCTCTATACATAACTAACACATAGCATGCATACATCTAGTTACTTCAAACATACATCATGCTAACAAATAAATACATGGATCCCACACTTCAATGCAACTCCCACGTAATGGATTATCCATTCCCACAACACCTAGGTATTCGAATCTAAAATTCTGATACTAATCTTTAACACCCCAATTTTGTAGCAATAAAAACCAAGGCCGGTGATAAGACAATGACCCGATTTATAGGCTTTCCAAATCGAAAGTTTGTAAAACGATTCTTTATATTTCAATGAAACAAGCCAAAGTTTTCTTGTAAAAGATCAAAATAAAAGTGAGGGTTTTACCTACGAAACGATTCCCAAAATTCACACTGTATACTCAAGGGAAGCCCAAGGAGACACCAAACAAAAGCCCCAGTTTTAACCAAAAGTCCCAAAATATTGACATAACGGCAATCCGCTCGAGTGGACCCTCCACCGCTCGAGCAGTGAGGTACTTGAGAGCTTCCTAGCCAAAATCCTAAAAATTTTCTAAGCGTTGGGAAATCACTTGATTTTCACAAATTTTAGACATACCTTTAAATAGGCATAAATTTGAAGTACGACGTATATTTGGTAATGAAACAACTTCATTCAACCCGAAAACTTGAAATTTCAACATTAGAAATCATAACATTCCATCCCAAAACCAAGGAAACCAATCCCCGAATACAAATCCTACCCCCTCACATGCATACAATATATGAAAACATGACTTTAGGGCCTTATAACGCGGGTTACTTCAACCCACAAAACATTCATTCAAGTGTTCTAGAAGGAATTAAATGTAAAATTTTCCTTCTCAAAAGATGCTATCGATGAATATGTAATTCTTTCAAAACTACACAGAAAGAGTCTCCAAGACAGTGCACCACAATCCATAGCCTTCTTTCCGTTATAACCTGAAATGTTGTTAAACCACATGAGTCGAGACTCGTAGGAAAAATACTAAAGATGAATAAATGCATGATATGCGAGGATGATTATGTGAATGCACCACAAGTTTTTAGTTAAGAAACCACACCCACTTTTCCAACAAAATTCTATTCACATAATTGATTTTCACTAAGCAATACTAATTCCCTTTCACACCCAATCCTACCATTCTAGTCTTTCATCTCCTTATTAACTCAACCATCACAATTACTCAATTCTACCACGCACGAACACATATACACACATCTTCGGACACTTTCCAACCTCACCTAACTCAAGATATTACCCGCTTCTCATTAACTCCTATCATCACAACAATCGTTTACCTCTTCGGGCTTATCATCCAAAGGGTAGGGCATTCATTCAAAATCACTTCGTGATCACCATCCGAAGGGAGGGCATACTTTATAAACCACTTCGGGATCACCATCCGAAAGGAAGGTATACATTGTGAACCACTTTAGGATCACCATTTGAAGGAAGGGCATACATTATAAACTACTTTAAGATCACCATTCGAAGGGAAAACACTTATGATAGACCACTTTAGGATCACCATCTGAAGGGAAAACACTTATCATAAATCACTTCAGGGCCACCATCCGAAGGGTAGAATTTCAATCATCAATAATTTCTCAATTTCCACATACGAGTCCAACCCAAACATGGTTCCTCTCACTAAGCCCGCACACTTAGAATTTAAAAACAATGAAAAATTCTACCATTTTAGTATTTAATGCATTCAAGTTGAACATAGTTTAAACCCTCCCAATCGAACATTTCATGATAATGAAATTTCACCAAATTCATCAAATTCATTTAAAACCCCTAATCCATTATCTTATGGTTTTCTCGTTTCATCAAAGTTCGTAGAGTCTTTACACAAATAGGTTACCACAACCTCTAATTTATCAAAAATCTCCTCAATTTCATCATTTGAGTTCATTAACCCAAAAGCCCCAAGTTTATTCAAGGTCCAGACCAAACCCTAAATCTACACTCTTCAAATTAAAGCATTTGTAATAACAATAGCAAGGTAAATTTGACAAGATAATACTCACACCTAAGATTCAACATGCTTTAACATCAAACTCTAACCTAGGGTTCCAGAAAATATAAATTTTCATGCTTTTATGTAAATCCAACAACAAATACAACTCATATCCACACAAGGATCATGTTTAGTCTTAGATCCAACCCTAGCAAGTTTCAATCGACCAAATCTCCAACCCAACCGCGATTGGGAAGCTTTTAACGTGCGTCTTCACTTTCTAACGGTTGCTCACTAGGGAGAGAGGCAAGAATTCCACTCTAGAGGAGCAAGGAGGGCTTTAAGACACCACCACAATTAAACCCTTGGTCTCTATTTTCGTTTTAGAAAGAGAAAGGGGTGAAAAGAATGACGGTGAAATGTTTAAGACCGCAATTTAAAGTCTTCTTGCCAATAGTCCGCGGTCCCCACTGACTCGAATTTAAATAAGGTTCTGGCACTTCCTCACTCGAGCAATCCCCTGGTCGCTCAAGCGGTCAACGCTGTGAAGGAATCTAAACAAAAGATGTACACATAAACCGAATCATGAATCGAACACCTCAAAACTCACCCAAATAACTCACAACAATGGTTCTCATGCACTACTGGGCATACAATCATTGTTAACAATCCTTACCGTGATCAAGTTTTAATTCTTCTGCACAATTAAGCACTTAGCCATTTTTCACTAAAAATATATTATAACATGGTTTCACTAATCCGTACAAAAAAAAGACGTCCATATCCCTACAAACCAGGTGGGAACGGCACCCATCTTACGCAAATTTTTGCTCTTTCACCATGGAGCTCTTTAAGCCCAAATTATTCAACACCACTGCCATTTATGGTTTCCCTGTGCAACACCAAGGGAAGGTAACCCAAGCTCAGATTTACGGGGGCTAACCCGATGGGCATAGCACTCAGTTTGCACAAGTTTTCGATCTTTTACCGCAGAGCTATTCATGCCCAACTTATTCACATCAATCCATCAGCCGTCGGTTTCATATCATTTATTCATTTCATTATTCATTAATAAATCGAGAGTCCAACCAATCATAGGTTCCTCTCCCCAACACAATACATAAATATACTTCTCATCATGTCATCAATATGCATAGCCATATGTAAACATTCCACTTTTCAAATCAAATTCTCAATTTTCACATTTAATCTTTGAGATATATATCTGCTTTTCTTAATTCACCAATATGAGTATATGAGTTTCAAACACAAACTCAATATGAAGTTTTCCATCAACTAACTTCTTTTTACCCGAACCATGTCTCATATTAACACACAAAGATTCATCATCCATGGTTTCTCATACTATACAAGTTTTTCTTATAGATTCAATAATAGCCCATGGTTTATCAAATCACAAGGTCCAAGCAAATGTTTATAAATTTCACATTTATCCTTTTATCAAATACTTGACATACTCAGTTATTCCATGCACGTAATCACCATAGTAGCTACGTACAACCATATCGTTCATTTTGAATTCAAGAGCTTAACTTCAAAACTCACATTCATATAATTAACTCCTACTTGTTACAAACCCACTACATTACTTAGGTTTTTACAAGATTCACGCTTTGTCAAAAATACAAACGAGGTCCTTTATTCAAACCTTTCTAATCTTCAAGTTAACATTATTAAATCGACTCATAAAATTAAATTCAAGACCCATTATCCTAGGATAAACCCAAACCGCACTCTAGAAATTCTTGAGTTAATTCCAAATTCATGAGTAAACAATCAACAAGTTTCATTGCAATAAAAGTGATTTAAGGTCCCCAATTAACTTTATTTCCATGAATCTCAAGCTTTACAAAATCATCATTTAGAATCTATATTTTGACTATCAGTAGATCTTTTCATTCCGATATGAATTTAACTTCGAACCCATAAACTAACAATTTTCATAATTCAAACATATCATCTTTAGGTCTAAGTTGTCATGCCCTATCCTATCCTTATGAAACAATTTAATCACATAAGAAGTTAGCTTAATTTTTAGGGAATCATTCACATCTTGAATCAAATTGTGAACTCTAACTCTTAAATTAACTTAGCCTACCTATATATTTCGTCAAAAGTTCCAATTAATTCATAAGTTCAACCACAATGCCTAACCATGGTTCCACACACAATCACATATCTCAAGTTTATAGCACAACCAAATATGGCAACATTAGCTTATTGTAATCCATTATCTTGTATCCATTATCTTTAAATTGCCATAAATCAACCGCATTACTAAGGTTTGATGTACAAAAATCCCACCTTTTTCATGTTAAATTACAAGTTCATACAATCAACCTAAGAATTGATTTAAATTGGGGAACTTATCAAATTCAAGTGTCATACCCGATGTTACCACATCATGATTAAAATAGGTATGGTTCATTCATATTACAAACGCAAGAAATTAAATTACATCTCCAAATGTCATTTAATTCCAATTGCATTACTTATTACAAAAACTCATTTCGATTAACTTAATTTGTTTAAAATAATTCACTTCCATTCCCAACTTAATTTCAATATGTATTTGAATACTATTATTAAAATTCTTTACCATTCACAAAATTTATCATGTATTATTAATCTTCCGAGATTAACACCATCGATTCGAATCAATTTAATTAATTAAGAATAAAAACATACCGGGTTGCTACACCTCTTCAACCTCTTGATGGAGCCACAACATCTTGACATAAGAAATGGTTCTATCTCACAACACTTGCTCCTTTTGTCCAAAATCTTCACTGGTCGCTCCACCGCCCCCTGGGTAAGAGTGTAGAACTCCTCCCTATACAGATCTCTCCTCGAAGCTGGGAAGTATTTCTCTAGAAACACTCCTGTAAAAGCTGCCCGAGTAACTCTTGCAATAGTCCTTGCATATTTTCACCAAGCGTGAGCAGCACCCCTCAACTGGAAGGTAGCAAAAGATACCCGCAACTCATCCTCCACAATCTGCAGTGTGTCAAGGATTTGTGTCACCAACTCCAGCCACTCTGTCGCCACAATAGGATCTGGATCTCCAGCAAAAGTAAGTGGATCCATACGCCTGAACTCCCACATCACGACTATAGCCCTCGCCTCAGGCACCCTCTCCCTAACGGCCTCACCTCTAACAGTCTCAACCAACTATCCAATGGAACCCACCAGCGCTCGCACCAACTCTACCATGTCAATAGGTCCTCGGGGAGCATTTGCATCCCCAGCATCAGGGATAGGAACATCCCCTTGGCTAACAGCACGGCCATGGCCTCGACCACGGCCTTGCCCTCGTCTCGTAGACATCGCGTCTATATGAAAAAGATAGAACGTGAGATGCAGCACATAGCATTAATGAAAATGCGAAACACATAGCATGCTATCTCATAAGCACATAAGTTCATGCTAAACAACCCCACATACCGAGGACAACCAACAAGAATGACTCATCAATCTGGATAATCTACTCAGATTCCCTGCTAGATATCACGTCAGCTAAATACATTTCTAACTTGGCTCCCAAGTTTGTTAATCCAAACGCCCAAAGGTAGGACTAATCAATCCCACAGTTCAACCCCCATGCTCACATATACACATTGTTCACATATCTAACATGTTGACACGATCATGTTATCAAAGCATGTAAACACTTGCAGTCAAGCACACGCAATCAACCTCACATGGAATACGCCCTCTTCCCATGGCTCATAGGTATTCGAACCCAGAGCTCTGATACCAATTTGTGACGCCCACAAACAACTAACCTGAGAATATACTCTCAAAGATAAACCATACATGCATTGTATATAAATGCCAAACGGCAACATTACACGGCTTTAACGCCAAAAAAATATGTTATAAGCATACATGTAAAAAAATGATAAAATGGAAGACTATAACTCTTCCACCTCTTCAGCACCTGCAGATCAACCTCTGTGACCGGTACATGAAGAAAAGCAAATTCCACACCGTGAGCCGAGACTCAGCAGAAACTAAACAAGCATGCAATATAGACAAAACATGCTAGGAAATTAAAGTGCAGTTTAGACTCTCTTTCAAGCCTTTAAAACAGTTTCACATGATAGGGAAAGCGAGGATACAAACCATCATTAGACTCACTCACAGGAGCCTTGAAAAATAGTTTGAAAACGGTGTTTAGATCGCGATACACACGACTCTTAAAAATAATTTGAAAACTGATTTATCCATCCCATAATGCAATTTATGCAATCCATGTATCTTCTCGAACCTTCACCAATAGACCGTAGTCCCCGTCAATGCATCTTTACGGACTTTAACTAAGGGACCGTAGCCCTAACGAATACCTCTTTACAGACTTGCACCGAGGGACCGTAGCCTTACCAAACGCTTCTTTACGGGCTTTAACTGAAGGGTCGTAACCCTCTCGTAATCTTCTCGGACTTTAACCGAAGGGCCGTAACCCTAACGTAATCATCGTTAGCCAAAGCTAACATAACTATCCATCTCATTCCATACACCTATGCATAACCTAATAAGGAATTAAATGCGTAAAATCACATACTATCACTACGTATCACAAACTATGCCACATGCTACACACGCGACTCACATAGACCTACACCCATGCAACATGCACTACATGCATTCGTTCCTCAAATTCCACATTCATATGCCTATCAAACTCAGGGTCTTAAAGCATATACCATATTACACATAACGCCATCGAAAGCCATGTAAATCACATTACATAATCCGTGCATGAATAAATTACAGTTGTAACATGCATAAACCCGTTGTAAAAGCGCATAGCCACATATAACCACCAAGCCTAACCCGAGGGCCAACTAAAAACCCAAATCCTTACCTCACGATTCATAACCTAAGACTTTTTCACGAAGGGAACCACGGGCCCAAACACTCAACACATAACAAACACCCACATCTCAACAACTCATCATCCCCGAGGATGGCATCAACACGAACACATGAGGTTACCACGCAACCCCCGAAACCATGATACAACCGACCGAACCCCAAAAGGAATCCACAGTTATTTAAATCAAGTAATTCCCATAAATTAATCAATTGAATACCATAGGACACCAATCGGAAACCAAAACCCAACCATCAAACCACTAACACACACCTCAGCACTTCAGTCGACTTGACCCAACCCCCAGTCGACTGAACAACACATTGTAAACCACCAAAACACCTCACACACAGTTCAATCGACTGAACCCATAGGTTCTGTCGACTGAACCCCAAAACCAAGATCCAGTCAACTGAACCCATTGGTTCGGTCGACCAAACTCACCCAGAAACCGATTCCGAGCTACGGGTTTAACCTCTAAACCCCTGAATCGAAGCTTTCAAACTCCAAATCAACATCCGTGAACACCCACATGCCTAAGCCTAACACCAAGACCTCAAAAGAAACCCCCGACACCCGATTCCATCCACAAAAATTGCCGAAACAAGGTTTTAAACCCAAAAACCTAACTTGATTCAAACTCATATCTACAGTGATCTAACTAGGAAAATGACACCCGATTACTCATAGCATCTTTATAAAACTTACAGGTCTAAAATTCTATCTCGGAGAGTTGAAAACTCAACGTCTCGATCCACGTGTAAAATTGAGCTTTATTAGAATTGAAATCTGACCGGGTGGTTGCGTAACCCACGACGCCAAAACCACGGATCCGCTGTTGGATCGTTGAAAATCAAGCCCCGGGCCCCCGAGAACTTAGAGAGAAGGCAGAGAAAAAATAAAAAACGTACTTGAGAAGTTTTGAAAAATATCTAACTCCAGATACTTATAGGTCTCCAAAATATCTTTTGTTGAAATTTTTTGAGATTCGCGCCACAATGGCTCACGGTCCCGGGAACCTACCCCACATGCATATTTAACCCCGATCATGCATCAAAAAAAGTAAAAATATGCTCGGAAGAAAACATGTAACTCGCGTCCGAAAATGCCGAAAAAGAAAATGGATCAGGGTCTCACAACTTTTTTGAAAAACATGAACATCCACAAGTCCATATCATGTATTAAACCAAGAAAAAGTGCAAAACATGCCTTTTATCTGAACAAACATGGTTTAAACATAAAATATGACATTTAAAATATTTTTAACTAGTAGAAAAGCGTATAATTGCATGTAACACCCTTTAAAGACAACATAGTCTACGATCCTACCTCGGAAAGTCAAAACTTAACTCCTCGAAAATCAAACCTCGTTGAAACGAGATTCTGTCCGGATGGATGCGAAGCCTACAACGTAGATAGCAAGGATCCACTAACTGATTGTCAAAAACCAAGCCCCGGGCCCTCAAAAGTCTAGAGAGAATGTGGAGAAAAAGGAAACTTACAAAGGAAGCTAGGTTTTTAAAAAATCTAACATAAGGTTGAAATTTATAGGCTCAATCCTGTACAGGAACTCAGTCGACTCAACCCACCAAGTTAGTTGACTAAAAAGTTACTGAAAAACTTAAAAATTTTCCACCACCACAGTTAAGTCGACTGAACTCCAACCTAAAACATCCAATCGACTAGATTCACCCCCTCAGTCGACTAAATAGCTACTGGCAATACACGAACAGTACACCAGGGTCCAAAAAAACTTTAAAACCAACCGAAAACATATATAACATGTTGTTCTATAACACCGAAGCATAAATGAACGTATCAAAGATATACTTATACAAAAAGAACACGTCGAATATATGTATAACAAAAAAAAAACGGAACCGAGTCTCACAACTCTCCCTTCCTTAAGGAATTTTGCCCCCAAAATTCGCTACAAGGTTACAAGACAAACAACTCTAGGTATCTAGCACGAACCCCGGACTTAAGCTCCCACGTCGCTTCCTCAAACTCGCGATGAAGCCATAGGAGTTTAAAATAAGCAATGGTCCTCCCTCTCAACACTTGCTCCATAGTGTCCAAAATCTTCACAGGTCGCTCCTTATATGTAAGATCCTCATCCACCTGCAACTCAGTCCAATCCAGAAGATGTGATGGATCAAGATCATACTTTCAAAGCATGGAAACATGGAACATGTTGTACACAGACACCAATTGGGGTGGTAAAGACAGACATTACGCTATCTCCCCAGTCCTTTCAAGGATCTCAAACGGTCCAATGAAACGCGGTGATAACTTCTCGCTACGCCTGAATCTCATCAAACCTTTGCGTGGCGAGACTTTTAGAAACACGTGGTCCCCCACTACAAAATCTAACAGTCTCCTCCTCTTATCAACATAGCTGTTCTGATGACTCTGAGCTGTCACCAAATGTTGGCAAATCATAGCAACCTTCTCTGTCGTCTCCCATACTAAGTCGAGTCCCAAGATTATGGTCTCTCCCACATCTGTCCAACACACTGGTAACCTACATGGCCTACGATACAAAGCCTCATATGGTTCCATCCCAATATTGGATTAATAACTGTTGTTGTATGCAAACTCTGTTAGCAGTAGATGATCTTCCCAAAAATCCTAAAAATCAAGCACACAGGCCCTCAACATATCCTCTAAAATTTGAATGGTATGCTCGAACTAGCTGTCCGTTTGTGGATAAAAAGCAGTACTTAACGCCAAGTTCATTCCCAAAGCTACTTGAAGACCCTGCCACAAGTGCAATGTAAAGTGCAGGTCTCGATCAGAAATAATAGTCACAGGTACTCCGTGTAGCCAAACTATGTCGCGGATATACAACCTACCCAGTCTATCTACCGAATCCTTCACACGACTGGGAAGAAAGTGTGAAGATTTCATCAATCTATCAACCACCGCCCAAACAACATCGTGTCCCTTTGGCGATCTAGGGAGTCTTGATACAAAGTCCATCGTGACATTCTCCCACTTCCATTTGATATCGGCAACGGCTATAACAAGCCTTCTAGTCTCTGATGTTCTGCGTTTACTTACTGACAAGTAAGGCACTGAGAAACAAACTGAATCACATCCCTCTTCATTCCCTTATACTAAAACTGACGACGTAGATCGTGATACATCTTAGTGCTTCCTGGATGCACTGCAAAACGCGAATGATGAGAATCATGTAATACATCGGCACAGCACGACTCTGGTACAAACAATCTCTCTGCTAATCTCAAACTCTAATCTAGACTCACAACCCGTCCTGTAGTGTCCTTTCTACTAGCCATGCGATCCCATATCATCTGAGCCTCCTGATCTATCTATTGAGCCTCTAGCACACGTGCAACCAATGCAGATCGTGAAGCTACTAAAAATAAAGTTACACCACTCCTTGTCTTCCCGAGACACAGGTCAAACTCACTAACTTCTCCAAGTATGTCCCATTCTCATATAACCATAGAAGCTAACAAAATATGAGATCTCCCACTAAGAGCATCGGCTACAACATTGGCATTTCCCGGATGGTACTGTAAGTCAAAATCGTAGTCTTCCAACAACACCATCCATCGTTGTTAGCGTAGATTCAAGTCCTTTTGCAAAAATAAGTATTTCAAACTCTTGTGATCGGAGAAAACCTCAAAGTGCTCATCATAAAGATAGTGCCGCCATATCTTCAAGGCAAAGACCACGGCTACCAATTCTAGATCATGTGTCAGATAGTTCTTCTCATGGCTCTTCAACTGCCGAGATCGTAAGCCACAACCTTACCTCCCTATATCAAAACGCAACCCAGACCATCATGTGACGTATCACAAAACACAGTGTAACCCAAACCTTGTTCTAGAATAATCAACACTGGTGCACCGGTCAACCTCGTCTTCAACTCTTGGAATGCTAACTCACAGGACTCGTCCCAAAAAACACACACTTTCCTGTGGTGCTTCTACCATACTACTAGTATTTTCTCTCAACTCTTTTAGAACATTTTTACTTTTGGGTTTGTGATTTATTATATAATTCTCTTGCAAGAATTGGGTATTGGCACTAACAATGACTTTTTGATTTTTAAGATTATAAAATAAACCACTCTTTGTTCTCTTGGGATATCCAGCAAAGAAACGGGCATCTATTCTCGGGGCAAAGGAGCAGACTCATTCATGGACCCTTCTTTGACGGTTAGTAGGGCTCTCATCTCTTCCTTGGCTGATTATTACAGATTTCAATGAGGTGATGTATACTGAAGAAAAAGAAGGTAGAATCCTCAAATTTAAAAAGCAAGTGGAGGACTTTTGCACTGCTATAAGTAATTATCTCCTTCGAGATGTGGGGTTCAGATGATCTAGATTCACCTGGTGTAATAGAAGAGCAGGGCAAGACAATGTACAGGAAAGATTTGACAGTGCATTCAGCACAAGGGGTGGAACAACCAATTTTCAAACTATAGGTTGTTTGATCTCACTTCCTTTGTGTCAGACCACCGACCAATCATCCTAAAGCCGAAAGAGAGAAATCAAATCTATCCATGAAGGCGAACTAGATTTCACTTTGAAGTGATGTGGACCACCAAACAAGCGAGCAAAATCGTTGTACAACATGTCTGTGATAGGACATCTGATGGTGATCCAATCATTAATGTCTATAACCGAATCGACAGCACCTCAAAGGCTCTAACAAATTGGGGAAAGGTCACATTTGGATCCATGGCAAGGTAGATCAGGCAGAAGCAAGCAAAGTTGAGCACTCTTTAAGAGAGTCCCCAAATTGTAGATTTGGTGCAGAATGTTCAAGCGTTAGAATAAAACATCAATGATCTTCTCCAGAAAGAAGAAATCTATTGGAGACAATGATCCAGGGCAGTCTGGCTTGCCTAGGGTGACAAAAATACAAAGTTCTTCTACTCCAAAGCAAGCCAACAAAGGAAGAGGAATCTCATCACTGGGGTAAAAATTATGTGGCTTTGTGGGTCTCAAATCCAGATTCCATTAAGCATATTTTCACATATTATTTTTAGCAGATCTTCTCCATAGACAAAGAACTGTGCACAGAACTGGTGATCTCTTACATCGGCAAATGCATTTCAGAGGACATGAATTCAGACCTTGATCGCCTCTTTAAGGAGGAGGAAATTCTTTCGACCCTGAATCAATTGCATCCACAGAAAGCTTTGGGGCCAGATGCCATGCCAGCATTGTTCTACCAGCACGATTGGAATGTTGTGAGTAAAGTTGTTCTTTCCCTGTGTTTAAACTTTCTAAATAAAGGTGGTTCACTCGATTCAATCAATGCTACTCACATTACTCTGATCCCAAAGGTGCAAGAACCCAAAAAGGTTTCTGACTATAGACCGATTAGCCTGTGTAATGTGATCTACAAGGTGACTGCAAAAGCCCTTGCAAATCGCCTAAAAATCATCCTCCCTAATATTGTTGATCCAACACAAAGTGCCTTTGTGCCCGGTAAGCTCATCACAGATAATGTCATGGTGGCCTTCAAAGCAGTACATTCCATGAAGAAACAACAAGGGCTGAAAGGGCACCTGGCATTAAAACTGTATATAAATAAGGCTTATGATATGGTCGAATACATTTTTCATGAACATACAATGACAAAGATGGGCTTTAGCTCCTCCTGAATTAGCAAAATTATGGCGTGCCTCACTTCGGTCTCTCTCTCGGTGATCATCAAAGGAAAATCGGTGGGGCACATTAAGCCATCCCGAGGCCTCAGGCAAAGGGACCCCTTATCCCCACTCTCTTCCTTCTCTGCACTAAAGGATTGTCCAGTCTCCTAACTAAGGCATCAAATGAGGGAGTTTGCATTGTATCCAGACAGTTCACCACAACCCCATCATATCTCATCTCTTCTTTGTGGATGACAACTTGCTTTGCCCGAGCTACATTGATGAGGCCTGACAAGTCAAAAATATTCTCTCTTTGTATGAACAAGCCTCAGGCCAGCACATCAACTATGAGAAGTCCTCGATTGTTTTTAGTCCTAATATGCCAGAAGATACAAAAGCGAGGATCACTCAGGTGCTAAATGTCTCTAGAGTCTAATACCATGAAAAGTATTTGGGCTCCCAACGCTTGTAGGCAGAGAAAGAAAAAGGGTGTTTCGGTCCATCAAGGAATGTGTGTGGAAAAAGCATCAAGGACATAAGGAAAAACTCCTCTCCATAGCCAGAAAAGAAGTGTTAATAAAGACAGTTGCACAAGTCATCCTTACATATACAATGAGCTGCTTCAAATTAACGAAGGCCTTATTATGCAAACTCAACACGCCAGCCAATCGCTTTTGGTGAGGATTTGACGTAGAAAAGCACAAGATCCATTGGGTGGCCTGAGATAAACTGTGAAATCCAAGAGAGATAACGGGTTGGGCTTCAAATCTCTTGAGGCCTTTAATCTGGCTATGCTTGCAAAACAAGGGTGGCAGATACTTCACTTCCCAAATTCACTAGTGGCTCGGATCTTTAAAGCAAAATATTTTTCCAATAAATCATTTATGGAAACACAACTGGGTTCCCAACCTTCCTTTGTATGGAGGAGCTTGCTTCAGGGAAGAGATATCATTGAGAGGGGCAACATTTGGCGTATAACTAAGGGAACCAATACCACATTCTATTTAGACAGGTGGATCCCTTGTTTGCAAACCCTCAAGATATTCTACCCTCCTAGTCTGGGGATGGATACCACAGTCAGCGACCTAATGGACGATAATTCGGGGTGAGATGAAATGAAGATCGAAACAAATTTCATCCACGAGGGTGCTGAGATGATTTTAGCACTGCCTCTGAGTCACAGTCTAGGGGAAGATAAGAAAATTTGGTTTCACTAGAAGGATGACACATATTCTATAAAGACAGACTATTGGGTAGCTGAGGCAATGGAAGAAGAGGCAAACCAGATGAACTCCAAGGTAGGCCTGAGCCAAATTTCAGAGAAGTGTTGGTGGACAAAGCTGTGGAACCTCCAAGTTCCATAAAAAATTAGACTCTTTATGTGGCGTGCTTGCTCCAGAGTTATACCAACTGCTACGAGGCTAGCAAGCAAGAACATACCAATACAAACAACATGCCGACAGTGTAGAGATGCAGATGAAACAATTGAGCATGTGCTGATGAGTTGTGAAAGGGAAAAAGAGGTATGTACTACGGCAAATTTACATCATTTGCTAGATCTTCAACTGGGTAAGTTTCATAATTGGGTACAAGATATATGTCTAACACAAAACGAAAAAGTCTTTGGGTGGTTTAGGGTAGTCACGTGGGTGATTTGGAATGAAAGAAACTCTCTAGTTTTCTCGGGTAAAATCGCAACAGCTGACTTCTTGATTGCACGAGCAAAAGATCTATTCTCACAATATATTGCAACAAATGCTAAAGCGTTCACTGTTAAGACCGCTTCATCTAGTACAACCACTCTAAAGTGGATCCCAGCTGACTTTGAATTTTACAAGATAAATATTGATGGTGCGCGTGACACAAAGAAAATGGAAGCAGGCCTTGAAGTTGTCATCAGAAATTGGTTAGGCAATTTTGTAACGGGTCTATCACAACGACTTCCGGGGTGAAGCACACTAGAGACCACTGAAGTTCTTACTATTCTTTATGGAATGAGACTTGAAAAGGATCTCTCTATCACTTATTGTGTGGTGGAGAGTGATGCTCTCAACATTGTTAAGGCAATCAACCAGCCCGTGGAAGATTGCTCGGCTATTGACAATATTATCAAGGATTGTAAATGGCTCATTATAGATCTCCCCCATGGAACATGTGTCTATACGAATCGGAAGAGGAATAGACTTGTTCATGAATTTGCAAAAACTGCTTTACATATAGATGATAGGCGGTTATGGAATGACTTATGTTTCAAATGGGCTTTCCCTATTCTATGTAAAGAGGCCACTGCTGTTGCGATTGATCAATAAATTTCTTTCGTTCTAAAAAATAAAGTATATAACCCTAACACCGGGGTCCTAGGGGGTTTCAGCGTCTGAGATCTCAGGGGTTCGGGAGTCCAAGGGTTCAAGAGTCTGGGGGTTCCAAGAGTCCCAAGGATTTAGGGTTCTACAATCCTTAATCTTGGGGGATCAGAGGGTCTCAGGGGTCTAGGGTTTCAGGGTTTCAGGGGTTCAGGGTCCTAGAGTTCTAAGGTGCTGGAAGGTTTTGGGGTCCTAGAACCCGAGAGTCCCGATGGTCCTAGGGTTTGGGACTACGAGGTCCAAGGGTCCATGATATATATATATATAATTTGAAAAAATATAAGAAAAATAAGGTTATTGTCACCTTAATATAAGGTTATTTACAATTTCTATTAAAAATATATAAAAAATTGAAAAAATAAAAAGAATAATTATTATATAAAATTGAACCTTAATATATTGATAGACAATAATAAGGTTATTGTCACCAGAAAACAAAATCTAGAATAATTAACAAAAAGCAATTTGGCCTTAATGTGCTTTACCTTCCGAAGCAATTTGGCCTACAAAAAGCACACGAGAAGACTGTTCTGTTCTCTTCTTCGCTAGTACGGAATCAACTGGACAAGACTAATAAAATCCAATAAATCACGCTTATAGTGAGGAATAAAATTAAGAGCTACAAACATGTGATGTGAAAAGATGTTGAAGTTTTGGGCAAAGGACCCGCAGGTTAGGTTTGAACAGCTTTCAACCACCCGTTCTTGCTTACAAACGCAAAATAATTAAGAGGAAGACATAAGTGCATCGCCATTTTTAGCTCTTAGGTATCTCTCCATACGTACTTGCGCCTCCAATAACCTTTTAATCACATGTGCCTGCCGCTCTGGCTTTCTTTCGTTTGGTAATTTAATTTAAAGTTATATTTTTTGTTCTATTTTTTATTTTAAATTAAATAAATAAAAAGTTTATTTAGTTATAAAAAAAAAAAGTCCTTAAGCCATCACATTAAGAAAGAAAGTTACAATTTGACAATTAATTTTTAAAAAATTTTAAATCAGAAAGCTAAAAATCGGACTTTCAGTCATAACCAAACAAAGCCAATTGTACTGTGTAGCCTTTTGTTCACCTGCTCTTGATCCCTCTCTCCTCCTGCAATGTCTTACATTAATTTTCGATTGCCCCTTTTGATGGTGCAAAATGATATCATTTTAATGAAAACAAGCAAATTAATATTTGTCGAAGTTTCGTTTAGCTCGCAGTTTAAAATTACATGTGAATCTTTTTGCTAAAAATTAACAGTTAAAGCCACGCATTATCTCTCTTTGGCAGCTTAAAATCATGTTCTAATAAAACAATTTTTTTTCTTATTTAACCTAAAATTAAAAAAAAAAACTAAAAACCTAATTTAATATTAAATTGCCAAACAAGCACAAAATAACATGTAGTTTCTCCCACTAACCCAATCATATAGTCTTACTGCATAATATTATTTCTCATTAGTTAATACTACCACGTGGCACTATAGTCCTACTCAATATTTTTTTTTTGGGTAAAATAGACATATAATTAAATTAAACTAAAGGTAACACAATGTGTTGACAAGCAGTTCCACTAGAATATTCAAACATCTTTCTAGCAATTAAAGTAGGAAGATTGTCAAGAAGAGAAACGTGGTATTTGTTGAAACTTACAAAAAAATAGTTTTTTAAAAATATTTTTATATTTTGTCATAATTTTTTATTTATTTGATTCTTCTCATCATGAAAAATATGAAAAATAATTTTTTTTTTAAATTGAAAAAAGTTCACTCAAGCCTAAAAGGAAATCTGAATTCAATTTATAAAACACTTTTGGTGGGCAGTTCCCAACCAACCGAGGTAAGGTGTTTGTGAGTAATTACTTGATAGTCGTGGAGCACTACCTTAGTAGCATAGTTTTTGTTCCCATTATAAATACTAAAAAAATATTGTAATTGGCAGAATAATGTTGATTTATTTTTATTAAGTAGATAAAGAATAAAAGTGATTCACCTAATATATATTAAGTATTTTTATTTATCAAAAGAATTACGTAAATAGTGCAATATAATATTATGAGAGGACCTGATTAATAAGTTTTCTCCTGTGGAGGCTCTTCGATGGAATATTTTTTAAATAAATATATAATGTAAATATTATTGTTAGAAATATTTAATTATATTATTATTATTATTAAATAATTTCTATTATTTTTAGTTAACTTTTTGCTTAACATATTAAATACGAATTTTTTTAAAAATCACAATATATTTTTATTTTTTAGAAACAAATTTTTAAAAAATAATATTAAAATTTTGTAATTTTTCAACTAACTAAACCACGTACACCGCGGATTAAAACCACCAAAAAATATTACCTAACTTTTTAGTTTTAATAAATAGTCAGTTGGTGATGAATTAAAAAAAAAAAAAACACCAGCTAAAAATAAATTGGTTAAAATAAATTGGGTATATTGTACCTATATTTTTTGTATTTAAAAGTTATATCACTGGCATACTATTTATTCTATAAAATATCATTGCACCCCTTTATAAAATAAAAAAATAATTTCTTAATTTATTTTTATTTTTAAGTTTTTAATTTTGATAAAAAAAAATATTAATTTTGATAAAAAAATATTAATTTTTAACTTTGTATAATTTTTGGCAAAAAACTTTCACTTTCTTCAAATCATCTTGATGACAGAAATTATAAAGTAAAAATATTTTGAGTAAAAAAAATTTCACTAAATTCGAAAATAAACAACATAAAATTTGATTAGTTAGTTTATTATAGTTTACATGTTTTCTTTTTTTATATATATATATTAGAAAAAAAAGTTCAAATAATGTGAAAAAAAACTATTTAAAGACTTTATAAGGCACTTTTTATTTTTAATAATTTTTAAAAATTTCAGCTAAAACAGCTATACTTTTAAATTTATTTTATTATGATGAATCAAAAAAGTCAAAAAACTTAGAGTAAAAAAAATTTTAAAATTCAAAAAAGACTAAAAAAGTCATGCACACAAAAAAAGACAAAAAAAAATTATCCAAGAATGTGCGTTGGTCAAGAAAATTATACTTTTTTCTAAATTATTTTAATTAAATGAGTTTTAAAAATATAATAATTTATTTTTTACTAAAAATAAAAAAAAATAAAAAAATATATTGTATATAGAACATTTCACTATACTCGTTTAAGCTAATATTAAAACATTTAACTATAGAAATTAATATTTTTTTATCAAAATTAAAAACTTAAAAATAAAAATAAATTAAATTTTATGTTTTTATTTTACTAATTTTTGTATTTAGTAATTTTTTATTTTTTTAATTAAAAATTTTTAAATAAAATTTTGTAATTAAAAAAAATATTGAAAACACTGTTCCATCCAAAAGTAACGGAAAGTTAATTTTTGAGGCTAAGCGTTATAAAAATAAAAAAGTAAAAAAGTACAGTGATATTTTAAAGAATAAATGGGATGACAGTGATATAACCCTTAAATACATGAGATATAAGTGTAATTTACCCTTTTAATTGTTAGACTTTGTAGTATATTAGTCTCCTTATATTTTTTTTTCCAAAATTCACATCCATTAGTTTAAAAGTTTTAAAAGCAAAGCTCCTCCAATTTAATGTTAATTAATTTTATAAACAAAGTTACTATTATTACTCACACACTCTCATAATTACATAATATAAACTCTTTATTATCTCATCATCACTTTCAACTCTAGTCACTGCTAGCGACTATTTTTCGACGACTTCTCGACGTCCATGATTTTCGATGACTTTTCAACGACCTTCGATAATTTTTTAACAATTTTTTTGGTAACTTTTCCTACAACCCACATAATAGATATAGTTCACTAATTATTATATGCAAACAGCAAAATTTATCTTTGTTTGTTTCAGCATAAACTATACTAAAGATAAATTTCACTATTCATTATATTGAAGTAATAAAATTTATTTATATTCGCTCCAATGGTAGCCACACTTAAGATAAATTTCACAGTTAATTAGTTGTATTTGAGCAGTAAAATTTATTTAGGTCTCTTCAATACTAGCTACACTAAAGATAAATTTCACCATTCGTTGTATTCGAACTGTAAATTCTTCTTTGGTCATAAAATCATACAATATCTGTTGTAATCATCACATTCACCACCAAGATCATACAAAACAGTAAATGTTCATTTTAAATAGTTAAAATTATCTATAGTCTGATAGTCGTTGGAAATGGTCATCGAAAAGTTGTCGGAGTTGGTCCCAAAATTTCTATTTAGAAAGTCATCGTCGGAGGTGGTCGTCGACATCACCGAAGGTCATCTGTAGTCACTGGAGGTGATAGAGGTGGAGAGGTGGAGATTAGAGTAGTAGCCGGTCCACAACATGAAAGTACAATTGATTCTGTCAATCAAACGAAAATTGCTTATTGTTTTTTCTTTTCTTGCTAGTGATAGAGTCCAATACAAACGAGCGAGTGAAAGGCGTGGTAAGAGTGCGAGTTTGACTCAACGATCCACAAGTGAAGTAGAGAAAAGTGTTTTTTACAAAAAGTGAAAACTAGGTTAGGGATAATTTAGTTCAATTTGACCCAATAGACTGTAAAAGTTAATTTTTTTTCGTTGGAAAGATGAGAACTAGAGTAGCAGCCGACCCACAGCAATGGAAGTACATACGATTGATTACGTCAATTGAACGAAAATTGTTTCTTGCTTTTTTGCCCTTTTGAATGATAGAGTCTAACACAAGCGACGAGTGAAAGGTGTGGTAAGAAAGCGAGTTTGGCATGGTAGGAAAGCGAGTTTGACTTAGGGGTGTAAAAATGATCTCAGGCCTAATAGGAGCCCGAAGCCCGCCACTGTACAAATCCCGTCCGGCTCGTACTGTTCATGGGTTGAGCCTGAGTCGCACCCTCTAAGCCTGTGGGTCAGGCCGATGCCCGCCTACCCAAAAGCCCGCCCGTAGGCCCGGCCCTAGGCCTGCAAGGAGCCCGGCCCCAGCCCCGGCCCGCCCAACTTATAAATTAAAATTTTAAATATATTATAAACTTAAAGCTTATTATATTATAGTTTAATTTAAAATTTAAAAACTTATTATTACAAGTAGAGAATAAGTTAGTTTATAATATATAAACTTATATATAAATAAGTTAGTTTACAAACTTATATATAAATAATAAATAAGTGTATATAAATTATAATAAAGTTAGTTTATTATAATAAGTTTAAGTTATAATAAAGTTTGTAATAAATAAATTATAAAGTTAGTTTATAAATTAGTTTATAAATTATAAAGCTAGTTTATAAATTAGTTTATAAATTTAGTTTAACTTTAACTTAAAATTTATAAATTATAATAAAGTTAGTTTATTATAAATTATAAACTTTAAGTTTATATATAAATAAGTTAGTTTATAAACTTTAAGTTTAAAAACTTAAAATGTATACATTACAAATTTATATATAAATAATAAAGTTATTAATTGATATATTATAAACTTAAAGTTTATTATATTGTAGTTTAACTTAAAATTTAAAAACTTATTATTATTTAAAAACAAATACGCAAATAAACTATAAACTGATTAATTTATAATATATAAATTAATAAATTATTAATTACAAACTTATATAATATAATAAACTTTAAATTTTTAATTTTTAATTTAACTTAATTTTAAACTATTATTGTATTATAAATTAAAAAAAAGCACTAACGCCCGCTCAAGCCCACCTGAGACTCGCCCAAAAGCCTGGGTCCGAGGCTCGAGCCTAAACCCTTTATCCCTAGAGCTTGGGCCGACCCCCAAAGAAAAAAATTCAACCCGTCCCAAAAATTTGGCGAAAGCCTATCGGGGCCGGGCCAATCCAGGCCCAAATTACATGGCTAGTTTGACTCAACGATCCCAAGTGAAGTAGTGAAAATGATTTTTCACAAAAAAATAAAAACATATATAGGTCAGACATAATTTGGTTCAATTTGACCCAATAAACTATATGAGTTAAAATTCTTTTCGTTGAGCCTAATATTGTATTAAATATTTATTATACACTTTATACCAAAAACCCCTTGTTTTTTATTTTCAAAAAAACAAAAGTATTATACAATAATAGTTAATTACAAAACAATACCACTATATATAGTGAAAAATTATTGACTGTGGTCCATAGTATTGTCACCAATAAATCTCAACTATATACTTTGATTGGTTTCACGCTAAAAATGAAAAAATTTATTAATGTGCGATCAAAATGAAAAAAAAAATGATAAAGAAAAAACCCTTCTCCTTTACATCTGTTAAATGAATAAAAAATGTTGAGTTATTCTGAACCATTTTTGTCCCAATATGAATCGACGGTATTTGACATGGCAATCATGAATCATGATAGTTAAACAGATATATAGATAGAGAAAGCAAGATAACACGTATATATTAATTAGCAGTTACTCGTGCTTAAGACTTTTAAAATATAATTTTATTAAAAATATTAATTTTAAGTAAAAAACAAATTTTAAAGTATTTAAAATAACAATTTATTGAAAAATAATTTCATTAGTCTCACTCTCTCTTAATTTTAACTATAAACAATAACTCTTAATTTTAACTATAAACAATTGTTGGGAGATAATCTAACGCCATAATTATATACATGCTCGGAGATCCAGAAAATACATATTTATTAACTTTTAACAATTACAATAATCTGAAATTACAGAAAAATAAAATGACAGAAACAACGTGAATAGAACTTGCAAACCGAGTCCTGCAATCGCAGTTTCCTTAAGAATGATTC
>JAOTRH010020863.1:0-22130 GCA_034768845.1 Heliamphora exappendiculata | reverse complement strand
ATATTTATATATATATATATATATATATATATATATATATATATATATATCTAATTGTGCAAATTAAGTTTGGTTACAGGAAATATACATTTAGCACAATTCAAGATATACAAATGGAAGCCATGATGCATAATTCCAAGTCAAGATTATTTGGCGATAAGTTTTTGTGGATCAATTGCAAAAATGATTGAGATATTAAAAACTTGAAGAACAAGATTGTAAAATTCATTTGTAGGATCTAGTACACTCATATGACTCATGGATATATGTTTCTGAAGCTCATAGGAATCCTAAATATCTTAAAAATATTTTTTCAAAGCATAAAAAGATCAAACTTTTTTGGAAAACCAAAAATTTGGATTTTTAATGATCCAGTCGACTAAGGATTTCTATCCAGTCGACTGAGCAGGCTATCAAAAATAAGTTTTCAAATCTAACTCAGTTCAGTCGATCAAACCTTGGAGTTCAGTCGATCCAAGTGCAGTTCAGTCGACCGAATGAGTTTCTTTAGTCAACCCAACATGCTTAAATTTTGAAATTTTCTAAAAACGGATAGTTTGAAAATTTCATATTTAGTCCAACGGCTAGTTGGTTTTTGGAGTCTATAAATAGAGGCCTTGTGCTAGTGTTTTAAACATCCCAAGCCTCTCAATCTTTTTCTCTTGCTTTCTACTTCATTGTGCTTCAAAATCTTGATTCTATAAATCACATTTGAGAGAAAATCATTAGTATTTCTTCTTGAGCTTTATTTTCATATTTCTTGAGAAGTGAGTTTAGAACTTCATTGTTGTATCTATTTGCTCATTCAAGGAGCGATCTTTGTACACTTTCATATCACTGTTGTTGATTTGTATTTGAGAAAGGCGATTCTCAAAAGAGGCTAATCTGCCTATAAGGATTGGATTAACTTGAGAATGGCACATTCTTAAGAGAGGCTACTCCGTCTAGACTAAGGAGATAGGCTTCTCTGCCTATTGAAGGAGAGGTAGTAAAATTTTTCATAACGATTGGCTTGAGACAAAGACGTAGGCCGTAGTGCCGAATCTTGTAAAAATCGTGGTGTCATCTTCTTTCTCGCTTTACATTCTTTATTACATCACACACGTTTACACTTAAGTTATTTCATCTTCTTGTTGCTTATTTATCTCATATACTTTGATTTTCTCTACATCACATTTTGATTCATTTCGCAAGTAATATTATTACATCCTTATTCTCTATCAAGAAATTAATGTCCTCTCTATCAAGAAATTAATATCCTTGCAAATTAAAATTGAAAAACAAGAAAAGTGTTCTGAACATACTCTTACACTTAAATCTTTTATTTTTTTACATCTTTTTAAATCTTGAAACTAGAAGAATTTTTTTTGTAAGAAATATCATCAAGTTAAAATATTCTTGTAATCTTAATATTTGAAAAGTGTTAATCTTGAAAGTTATACTTTTATTGTTAAAACAAGTAGAGTATTAATTGTGCTAATAAAAATATTGTGAATTGAGATTGAAGCAAATTTGCATTATTTTCTTTAAACTAAAAGTTAATATGTTCATTTGTGCTTAACCTTTTGGGCTTATTATTCATTTTAAATATACTTATGTTTTAATTAACAAGAAGATTTAAAATTTGCCTACACGTGTACTTAATTATTTCATCACAAGGTTTAGCTTATAAGTTTAATACAAATTGACTTGTGTAATATTTTTGTGATCTAAAGATTATACACTTGTATTTAATTATTTAATCTAATAAATTTTAAAATACCCAATTCACCCCCCTCTTGGGATTACACACGTAATATAAAAAATGAGTAAATTCAGTGAGCATGATTCCAACAAAGGAAGATCTCAATCCAAGTCATATGCAAAGAATGATGTGGAGTACTTCTACTGCCACAAAACTGATCATTACAAGCACCAATATTAAGAATTAAAGAAGCGTCTAGAGAAAAAGAAGAAAGGAAAAATACTTGCAGAGACTGTCAGTTTTGCTGATGAGTCATCAAACAGTGAGATAGATGGTGAATTACTTTTAATTTTTTTAGATTTTAATTTTTTGTTAAAGTCATGGATAGTAGATTGAAGATGTTCATACTATATGTGTCCAACAAGAGAATAGTTTGACACATATAAACCTTGCAACGGTGTATATTTTTAATGTGGAATGACACAGTGTGCCAAGCCATTTGAACAAGTACAATAAAGATCATAATGTTTGATGGAGTTTTAAGGGTTTTGGATAATATTAGACATGTTCCAAGGTTAAAGAAAAATTTAATTTCTTTAGAAATATTGAATTCTTTAGGTTGTGGGTAAATAGCAGAAAGTGGAGCGATGAAGACTAACAGAGGTACTACAGTGATTAAGAAATGACAGAAAATCAAGAATCTCTACAGATTTATGGAGGACACAGTGGTAGTTGGAGTTACTACTACTACACAGGTAGAGTCCAACAAGAATGATACTCACACATTTGCATTTTGGTTAGATTGACAAGCAGAGTATGTCAAAATTTCATAAGAAGAAAGCAATAGATGAGGTGGAGTTCAGTCATATTAGTTCACCAAGAAAATCGAGTGACAATTGTTCAAATCAGTAGCTGCAGGAATAGTGTAGTGGAGATCCTTCAAGTTATAATAAGGCTATAAGTAGCTCAGGTAGAGTTTAGTGGCAAGTAGCAGGGTTAGAGAAGGAAGAGTCACTACAGAAGACTAAGACTTGGGAGTTTGAAAAATAATCCAAGAACGAGAGGACTGTTGATTCCAAGAGAGTCAAATTCAAGTGTGCCTTGGATTTGGTCGAAGTTCATTCAGTTTGATGATCAAAGAGGGTGGAGCATCCATATCCATGAAAGGGGTACAAGACAAGGTGGTTGACAGATCTTCAAGATGGTTTAGAAATTTGAGCTAAGGTGGAGATTGTTGGGTTTGGTGCCTCAAAATTTTGACATTCACGTTCGGTGGGGTGTCTAGACAGTGTTGAAATTCTGATAGGGGTGGAAATATGTCACTAGGACTTCTACAGGCTGGAGAGAAACCGAGAAGGCTCTTTGACCAACTAAGCGATCTGTGCGAGGCAGCAACTTTGCGTGCGCAGCTAGGGTTGCGGCTGTCATATATTGTTTTGACGTATTATATCTCATAACCTAATAGATATATATATATATATATATATATAAAGAAATTCTAAGATTTGTTAGAGAACGTCTTATACACAAGTGAGACTCGATTTAAAACTAGAGAGAGTGTAGAAAGACAGAGAGAGACTCAGTTTGAGGCCATCGATATTGTGAATGAGAGAGTGAATCTTGTGACCTTATTTGCGTATCGTGAATTATTTTTTCTTCTCTTCTATAGACGTAGATAGTCAGCCAAATCACATATATTCTCATGTTCACTGTGGTTGTTTTTGTTTTTTCTATTTACTTTGTGTAGATTGAAACTTACGTGGGTATCCGTTGCCCAAACCAATTGGTTGTTTTGGAATTTTGGGAAATCATGTTCTAAAATTCCAACACCACTCATTGCGACCATTACCACAACCTCTATCACTTTAATTTTCTCTCTTTCAAGATCTCATTATTACTGTATCCCAATCTTCTTATTACCCTCTCATTCTTTTACACAGTTGATCAACCCCTCTTTTTCCAGTCATTTGAATCCCTAATTCAAATCCCAATATATATATATAGAGGATCAGGATTGGAATCTATTGGTCCCGTCAAAGCTGGCTGTGACGTCAGGGGTGAATGCCACGTATACGCCTGCACAAGAAAGGGGTGAGATGCCCACCGATAGCCTTATACCGGTGGACCCTCCGACGATCAAGTCAGGCAAGGAATTTAAGAGATAGAGAAGAACGTGAGAGTAAATTTCAGCAGAGTTTTGGTTTAGTAGAAGAGAGCGCATACCTTTCATACTGAATTTGTTGGCTATTTATAAGTAGAAATATACTTGACCCGTTTATAGAGTCCGACCCAACCCGAGCAGGTCGGATTGTATTTCCTCTTTCTGCTCTATGCATAGCAACTAATGGTTTGATGGTGACTTATCAATGCCATCATTGGATATCTCTACAAGATCTTTCTACAAGTACCTTTTTTCATGTAAGGGTGTCCATCAGTATTTAGATCTAGCTTGGGCTAAACCACATGCTTAAGGCCCAATTTGGGCCAGGGCTAAGGCATCCCTATTGGGTGTCCTAATCCTCGAACAGGTCCACTTGCAACCGGTCTTTTATCACCACATCACTTTTCTAGTATGTGTATTACGGGAAATGATCTTCAATATCGACCACTGAGCTCGGCCCAAGGTTTAGGCAGTTCACCATGCTCGGCTATCAGTACCGAACACTTCTCACCATGGTGCCGAGCACCATTGTCGGTATTCGGGCCGAACTCTCACTGAGCTCGGCCTCCATGTCTTGAAGTCTGAACATAATGCCGTATAGCTCGGCTTAGTGTCCGAGCTAATACAAATAGGCCGAAGTAAATGCCGTGCTGAAACAGACTGTTGCGTTGTATAGCCTTAACGTGTGCTCTACGTGGCGCTAATTTGGACTTGATCCCCCTCAATATATATATATATATATATATATATATATAGTGAAAGGAGGTGGCAAGAAGGGGATGGGTGATGAATAGTGATGGGATGATAATTTTACCATTGTGGGGGTCAATGGGGAAGATATTCAGTATAGGGTTTCACGAGGTTCATGAGGTTGGGGATGATATCTAAGATTTTTGAATATGGGGGAGGAGTGGGCTCTTAGGATAATCTAGGATGATTTGTGTGGCGGACGAAAGTTAGGGTCGAAGGTTAGGGTGGACGAGGGCTATTGGGAAAGGGTTGGGCTAGCAATAGCGATGAAAATTTTTCTTGCTCTTGTCCTATTCATTCACGTCTTGTTATATTTTGTACAAATTTTAATCATTCTTGATAAGAAGGGAAGTGAGAATCAAATTTAATTCTTTCAACCCGGTATATCCCATCATACTTTTTATTATATAACCTTATATTTTTGCAAATATAATTAGTGTGGTCATAACAAAAAAAATATTATATGTACATTCCATTTTAGTTTCACTTTCGTTATTACTTTTTTAATTTTTTAATTTAAATTTTATTTTATTAAAATAAAAAATAAGAACAAGAATTATCACTCTTGAAGGATAAAGTGGTAAAAATCATGTGAATTATTTATGGCAGCACAGTTAGACACAGACCCACACTTGTCCTTGCCTATGCATTTAATTATTTGGTGTGATTTGGGTCCTCAATTAATGGCAGACCTCTCTCCACCCCTCGCTGGGTTCTCTCTCTCACGATTAATTATATGCGGTTTTTAATATATTTTTATACTTTTATCTATTTGTCAAGTAAAATTTTTTAATTTTGTTTTTTTATATAAAAAATAAAATTGATCCCGTATTTATATCCATGTAATCTGGTCATAATATTTGATTACAAATAAATAAATATTAAGTACAATTTTGAGATAAAAAATTAAATAATTTAATGTTACCCGATCAGGTAATTAATTACCAGTGCCGATCAACTTTAGTTTTTATGTGAATAACAAACTATTAAGAGTTGAGCACCAATCGTATGTAAATGGAAGCATATTCATTCACATAGCAAAGTTAAATTATGTAAGAATTTACGTGATTCGACACAATCTGCCTACGTTCACAGGTGCAAGAGATAATCTATTATATTCGTAGAGTGTACAATTCCAATATCAAAAATACTCTTAAACCCAACACTTACCACCTGAGCTCTAAAACAAATCCTGTTTTCCTACTCAAATGTTACTTTCGTACCTTCGGTATTTTTTTATCTCTCCTTATATCTCTATTTTATTTGATTCGATTATCTACAAATCTATTAAAATGAAACGGCTCAAAATATACAAAAATTCTAAAATTTTAACCGCCATATAACTATGAAATCATAATTATATGAATCTACAGAATACAAGACGTACACTTAATACAAATTTAACAAATTTTACATAATAAACAAATTTAATAATAAAAATATATTCAAAAATCGATCCCAATTTCCGCTCTCTTTCACTCTTTCCATAAAATGCCCGTCATGAGTTTCCATGACCATGTCACAATCACAACCCCTTCCTATTTAATTTTCAGTACAGTGAATTTGTAATTAGATGCCATGAAACTACATGGGAAAAAAGTGGGGGTGTTGAGCTGCTCTTTCTATGTTTGGCATTTAAATATATTTTATAATTTGAATAGTTCATTTATAAGTATTTTTAAGTTTACTAATTATGTAAAAAAATAAATTTAACTGAATATGAGTAGTCGTGTGATTAAATTAAATTTGTATAATTGTATTTTTTAAAAATCATTCTTATCATTTATTATTTTCATAAAAATATAATTAAATATAATCTTTTATATATTGATAATTTACTCAACGAGTTTTAAATAATAAATAATTTAAACGAAAAATTAGTCTCAGGTCTTTAAAGTAGTGTCGGTTTTATTTTTCATTCACCACAAATAGTTTATCTGTCTTGTATAAATAAGTATATAGATAAATTTAGCTGTATGAAGAATACTGTGACTTTTTAAAATTCGTATAAAGTACGAAGATAGATTTTTCTGTCTTGTATAAATAAACAGACAGATAAATTTATCTGTCAAATTATACTTAATTATTTTACTAAATAGATAAATTTATCCGTATAACATTTATCAATGTTAGAAAAGAACAGATAGATTTATCTGTCTAACATTTATCAATACTAGTAAAGAACAAATAAATTTATCTGTTACTTGTACTTATTTGACTTAACATATAAATTTATCTATTTAATATTTGTCAAATGTTAGAAAAAAACGACAGATAAATTTATCTGTATGTATTACATATAAATTTACCTGTTTGTGTTAAATTTATCTGTGTTATAGGCGATTGTACCTCAAACGTTAAAAAATTTTATTAATGAATCTTGCGCGTTAAAACTTATTTTTTAAAATTTTTAACTAAAAATCATAATTTAAATTGTGAAAACATGGTGCTGTGAAGGCATAGTACCACTCCGGTTAAATTAATAGAGTGCATGTATGTACACATAAATATAAATATATATATTGATGGTACACTTTTCTGGATAGCCCCTTTTTATGATGCAAATGTTACGTGAAATCACTGAAAGAAAACCGTTAGGATGGGGCGGTGTGTTTTTGGCGGAATTCCCTCGGTTAAGTTATTTTTCAAGTGGAGTAAGTGCCAACAGTGGCGTAGTTAAAATTTTTATTAAGTAATGTTATTTAGGACCTGTTTGGTAATTTAAATTTTTTTATTTTTTGATTAAAAATATAAAAAATTAACATAATTCGTTTGACAAAAAAGACTAAATGTCAAAAAGTTAAATTAAAACTCTAACTCTTAGAATAATCAATCCAAACTAATTACTTTTAAAATATAATAATACTTTTTATTCATAAATTATTTACTACTATTACCAACTACATATAATTGTTAATATTAAATATGTAAAACAGCAAAATTGTCCAATTTAAACAAAAAAACAAAATAGTTAACTTTATATCCAAACAATTAGCCTATGTTTGGATTAATTTTTTTTGTTGGCTTTTGGCTTTTTTTTTGTAAAAAAAATAAATGTAAAAATATATAAAAAAAGCCAACTGAGACCAAACAAGTAGGCTTTTTTGAAAGTTTTTAAGAAAAAAAACTCCCAAAAAGTTAGTCCACACATAGGCTTAACTTTTAAAAAAAACTACCTTAAAAACTAAGTTACTAAACAATCTATTTTTATCCAAATTAAAATTTTTGACTAAAAATGTAAAAAATAAAAAAGCTAACTTTTAAGCTAGTTGCCATTCGGGCCCTTAATAAATTATAATCATGATATTAAATTTTTAATTCTATAAAATTTGTCAAAATTAACTTTAACATAATACACTATAATATTAAATATTTTTAATAATGTCATAAAAGATATTTATACTTGTTACTTATAAGAAAAAACAAAGTTTGAGATTATTAATATTATTGGTTTAATTTTTTTAAAATAAAAAATATATCACAACTAATATAGATATTCAACAACTTATAATTTTTTGAAATGTTGACCCAATTTTACATTATTTTAAATATTTTAGTAGTGTCAATATATTAAATTCTAACAAATTTACATAATTATACATAAAAAAAAAATCTAAAAAAAAAACCTACTAAGTTACATGTGGCTATGCCTATGAGTAGCAAAAAATTCAAAAGAGAGAGTTAAGTAAAAGTTTCTTAGGGCCCCCTTTTCATTTGGATTCCCTATTATTATCTTATATCTAATTCTCAAGCCACGCAGCAGATTTGTCTCATGAAGAGTCTTTAAAGCTATACATACTATTCTTATTCTTGAAATCTGTGCACATAATTGAGTACGAGTCATATAACTGAACAGAATTTCCGCTAATCAGTGAAAACTCATATTTTACGAGATTCGAGAGAAGATGAGACAAATGACCTGATTCTCCTAATCATCTCCATGAGACTAAAGAGAGAATTGGGCCGAGTTCATTACAAACCGAACACTTACTCATTTTATGCGCTTTGTCTCTAAGTACTCATCAAATATAAATATATACACTAACGTTCATGACACATGTTATGAGTTTGCAATTGTTTTTTTTTCCCTTCTAAATTTAGTGCTAAATAAATCAAATGAAATACTTGAAATCAGAATTTGGTTGTTGACGAGGAGAGATTTGAACTCCCGACACCGTGATTTGTACCTATGTGCTCTAATTCTTTGAGCTACGAACGCGCCCTCATTCTCTAAGCTACAGATTTCATCTTATCTTCACTTGATTTGTTATTGAGAGTACCCTAAAAAAATCGTAATTGAGGAGAAAAAGGAAGAAAGAAGGTTGAAAAAGGAATCGGTTAAACAAAATTGGATTAGAATCTATATATAGACAAATAGGTTATGGAGAGAGTGTGTAGTTTTTTTGAAAATTTCTAAAATAGTGATAATTATGAAAGTGTAATAGTTACAAAAGCATAAATCGATTTGGTTATAGCTATGACTTCTATTAACTCATATAATATGGGTATAAAACGCCAAAGACCAAGATGACTAAAAAAAAAAACATATAATGGGTTAAGCAATATTATTTTGTTATGTTAGTCTAATAACAAGGGTATTTATTAGGGAGAAATTCTTCAAGTGCAAATAATAATGCTCAGATTGGTAATTAGTTTAAAAATTAATTTTTTTATTTTTTATTTTTTAGTTAAAAAGTTAAATTGGGTTCAAAGTAGATTGTTTGGTAATTTAGTTTTTACGATAGTTTTTTTGAAGTTTGTTATTTTGATAAAAAATTAATTTTTTTATTTTTTATTTAAAGTGGACAATTTTACGTTTCTATATATTTTATATTAACATTTATATATAGGTGGTAATGGTAGTAAATGACTAATGACTAAGGGGTATTATTGTATTTTAAAAGTGATGAAAATTTAAATATAATATTCTTAGAGTTTGTGTTTTGTTTTGATTTTTTAACTTTTTAGCTTTTTTGCTTTCTGCCAAATGGACAATTTTAATTTTTTGGCATTTTTAGTCAAAAAACTAAAAAATCATAGTTTCCAATCGCGGCCTAGTTTTGGGACATGCAATTGTTATGAATGATAAATGAATTTCTTTTCAAAAAACTTGATGTCTTATATATGGACCTCAACACCATTTTTTCTAGTTACACAAAACCCAATTCAATTTAGGGCCTGTCTTTTATCCTAGCTTTTTTATTTTTTTTAGGCTAAAAATGCCAAAAAACTAATATGGTTTGTTTGGTGAAAAAGTAAATAAGTTAAAAGTTAAAAGTCAAATCAAACCACTAATTTATAAAATATTTAGAGAGAGGTTAAAATTCGAGCAGGGCCACCTGACATCTAAGTGAATGTCGTACAGTGCCGCAAGACACTTGGCCATGACATTACACCTAGGGGTATCCGTTTTAGCGCGGGAAAGGGGGGTCGAGCACTGAAGTAAGGGCTACCAAGCTTAGGAACTCAGGGCAGATACGGTTGATCACTTGTTACATGATCCAACCTGAACTCTAAAGAGGGGCTCCTAGCCAAGCTCTAGAGGAGGAATTGTTTGGCACCCATGGCCGAGCAACACGTGTTGAGAGACCTTGAAATTCGAGCTCAGAGTACGATACGTGGTAATCAGTGCCCTTAATACGCTTATCAAGAGGTGATGCTCATGATAAGAGGTTAGTGGCAGTTGAACCCATCTTGAGGCTAGGGTGTCAGGAAAGGTTAACCTAATCAAAACTGGGTTTGGGTACTGATCGGCAGTTTGACATGATAAAAGAAACTTGGAGAAAGATATAAAAGAATGATAGCAATCATAAGTCACCATCGAATTGACAACTAAGTCTTAATCAGAGAGAGAGGATAGCCCGACCTGCTCAGGTCAGGTCGGACCCTCAAGGGGTGTTAAGTATATGTTTTCCTATAAATAGCCAACACGCCAGAAGGCAAAGGTATGCATTCTATTCCCATGAGTAGATACTCTGCCAAATTACTCTCTTAAGCTTTCTCTCTTTAAACTTACTTGACTTCATCATCGGAGGACCCACCGATAAAAGTCACCGGCAAGTATCTCACCCCTTTCTTGTGTAGGCGTGCGTGGACGACACCGCGGATTGTTTAGCCAGCTTAGACAAAAATTATAGATTCCTATTTAAATCCTCTATAATTTGGCGCCGTTTGTGAAAATTCTACTAAGAACGCCTCCATAGCTAGCCGGGGGAACACGCCTACAAAGAGTTGAGAGAGCAACACGGACTACGTGCGCAAGCATCATGTTCCACTCACCGTCAAAGAAGCCACCACCGAAGGAGGCAACCTGTATACTCCGAAATTCATGTTGTTGAGTCCAGAATCAACATGAGGAGAGAGCAAACACATGTTGGTAGCTCTCACGAGACCACATCGTCTGAAGGAGACTACCCACCGCGCTACTTATTGCGACATGTGGTAGAGGAGTACTAGGACGAATTGGACAGGCGAGACCAATAGCTGGACAGGTTCCAGCGAGAGCTTCGTAAGGTAAGAGTTTGCATGGACCGGGGGCACTCACCGAAAGCACAGTTAGACCACCAATGGTCTGACAGGGACCCAAGGGTGCACCCCGCAACCGTCCTCAAGCCAATCGAAGTGGTAGAAGAAGAAAACCTCCACTTGAACAACGAGATGTGGCCCCAGACAGGAGTCGCATTTCGGGTTCAAAAAGGAGGAGACAAGGCCAGACACAAACCTCTAATAACACTCATGCCCCAGCAACACACCTACGAGTGGGGGAGCGCCAGCCTGGGCAAGAGCTCGAGCGCAATACGAGAAGAAGGATTAGAAGTAGTGGCTGTACGTTCAGCTTGAGAGTAGGCTGTAGCCACCCTCAGGAAGATCAGCTAAGGACGTTTCTTAGGGGGCCTTGGAGCAAATATCAGCCTCCCTATTCACGAGGGATGTAGATGGGGCAGACCCGTCCAGGAAGTTTCAGTCGCTAAAGTTTAACCTCTACGACAGAAAGACAGACCTTATGGGACACATAAGGCATTTCAAACAGATGATGGCCCTTTGGAATGTTAATGATGCCTTGATGTGTAGGAAATTCCCCTCTAGTTTGGGTGAGATAGCACTGCGCTGGTTTGACAAGCTACCAGCTAGGTTGGTTGGGAGCTGGAAATAGCTGGCTGAGCTATTCGCAACAAGGTTTATAACAAATAATACGTATCCAAGAGAGATAGACTCCCTGCTCAATCTCAAAAAAGTCGAGAATCAGAGCCTAAGGTCATATGCTCGGCGCTAGTGGGAGACATTCAACGATATTGACGACTATAATGAGCAGCTCACCGTAATGTTGTTCAAACTCGGGTTGGATAAAACCCACAAATTGAAGCACTCCCTGACCAAGAGGCCAACCTAGAGCATGACCGAGCTAATGCTAAGGATCGAACAGCATGCGATGGTCGATGAAGATATGGCAGAAGCAGCCAATGAAGTACCTGCGCAGGCTGAGCGAAAGGAAGCCCGAGCAGAGAAAAAAGATGGCAAGAAGGCCAAGAAGGGACCCGAAAGGGAACGGGACCAGGAAGGACCGAACAGCTTCTACGAAGTGGCTAGCACGGTGTTCAAGTAGCCCTTTCACAAGCTTCTTCACCAGATCAAAGACAAGTCATGGTTTGTCTGGCAGCCAAAGATGGTATCCGACCCGAGCAAGAGGGACAAAAAGAAACGTTGCTCCTAGCACAGAGAGCATGGACATTTTACCGAACACTATAGAACATTCAAAAAGTTCCTCGAAGACTAAGTAAAGGCTAGAAATCTCGGGTAGTACATCGATAAGGAAAAGACTCTAGTTGAGCAGTACGCAGCAGCCTAGGCCGAGCAGGTGGTGGCCCTCACCGATGAGTTGAAAGGCGTGATCAGCATTATACACACTGCCCACAGATCTGAGACATCAAACGAAATAAGGAATGGAACCCGGGAAGTAGCGCACAGACGAGAGGTCATGTAGACCTAGCTCAGGTAGGATGAGTCGAGAAAAAGGAAGAGTCCGAGCAGCGAATACTCAGTTGGCAATCTAACCTTCATTGATGCCGACATGGAAGGGGTTGAGCACCCCCCACAATGACGCGCTCATCATAACTCTTCGAATCGAGAGATATGACGTGAAGCGCATCCCGGTGGACCAAGGGAGCTCAGCAGAGGTGATGTACACCGACCTCTTCTTCAAGTTGGGACATAAAAAGGAGGATTTGCAGAAGTGCTACACCCCGCTGGTCGGGTTCAACGGCCAGCTAATCCTCTCCATGGGTCAGATCATACTCCCGATCAGGGCGGGAACTCAATAAAAACATTGAGTTTCTAGTGGTAGATGTGTTGTGCCGTCCCCGTACAATACCATAATGGGGAGGGCGTGGCTCCATTAGTTGAAAGTTATCCCCTCCGCGTATCACCAAGTCCTCAAGTTCCTGACCTCAAGAGTGGTGGAGACGATCAGAGGTGACCAAGTCATAGCCAAGCAATGTTTCATGGCTGCTATTAGAGGCAAAGCCAGTTCGTTCAAGGATAAGTAGGTTTGTGTAATGGAAATGCAGGACAAACCGATTCTGGAGAATGTTGGGAGAGTATAGGAAGAGAAAGTGGTTGAGCCACTAAAGAAGGTCGGGCTAAAGGAGGATGATCTAGATTGCTTCTTCTTGCTCGGCTCAAGCATGACTGAGCAAGAAGTGGCCGAACTGGTAGACTTCTTAAAAGAAAATGTTGAGGTGTTTGCTTGGACACCTTATAAGATGCTGGGCATCGATCCCGAGGTCAGGCAATACAAGCTAAGTGTGAACTCAGTTCATAAGCTGATCGTCCAGCATAAGAGAGGGTCCTCGGCTCAGCACTCAGAGGCTGTGATAGAAGAAGTTAAAAAGTTGCTCGAGGCAGGAGCAATTAGAGAAGTGCACTACCCCCTTTGGCTGTCTAATACCGTTGTTTTTAAGAAAAAGAACAAAAAGTGGAGGGTGTGTGTGAACTTCACCGACCTAAACAAAGCTTGTCTGAAGGACTCATTCCCCCTGCCCAAGATTGATCAGCTGGTTGACTCAGCAGCGAGGCACGGGAGGATGAGCTTCTTAGACGCTTATTGAGGTTACCACCAGATTTCTTTGAGCTTAGACGAGCAAGAGAAGACCAGTTTTATAACCCCACGGGATTTGTATTGTTACAAGGTGATGCTCTTCGGCCTGAAGAACGCCAGGGCCACTTATCAAAGGCTGGTCACAAAGATGTTTCAACCAATGTTAGGTCAAAACATTGAGATTTACATTGATGATATGGTGGTCAAGACTGCGCAGGAGCATAACCATTTGGCCGACCTGAACACCATCTTCGACATGCGGAAGACTTACAAGTTGAGGCTCAATGCTTCAAAATGCGCTTTTGTAGTGCAATCAGGGAAGTTCCTAGGTTACTTAGTGAGTAGGTGGGGAATCAAAGCCAATCCTGACCAGATAGCGGCAATACAGAACATACAACCCCCAAAAACTGTGAGGGAGATATAAAGGCTAACATGGATGGCATCAACACTGAACAAATTTATCAGTCGTTCATCAGATAAGTGCCATCTTTTCTTTCAGTTGTTGAAAAAAGAAAAAATTTTTGTTTGGGTGGAGGAATGTGCCCAGGCGCTCCAAAGATTTAAGGAGTACCTGAGCACGGCTCCTCTTCTCTCCACGCCCTTGCTCGGGGAAGAGCTATACATGTTTTTAGTAGTATTAGAGCACTCGACTAGCATAGTCTTGCTCATGCTAGAAGCGGCCGAGCCGCTTCCGATTTATTATGTTAGCCACACCTTCTTGGACGCAGAAACAAGATACTTGCCGTTGAAAAAGCTCGCACTCGCCCTGGTCATGGCATCCTGGAAGCTGGCGCACTATGTAAGCACCTCAATGTGCCCCGATGACGAAAGAATGAGAAACAAGTTCGGAGACCCTCTTAAGTAAGTGAGAACACAAAAACCATCAAACAGCCTAAGCCGTGACCTTCATTTCTAACGGCCGCCACAATTTGATTCTCACTGACACATTTTGATCTTGGCCACTACTTTTGATGTAACAGCCGTGACATTTTTATTCTAGCTGCAATATTTGGTTACCATAAAGGTAGCGACTTGTCCTATAAAAAGCAAAAAACTTATGGCCTGAATTGTTAAAAAGAAAAAAGGTAACGGCCGTTACTATTACCACTTTTGGGACAGGTGGTAGCATTCTAGAGGAGGTCTGCCTTGCCTATTTTGCCTATAAATAGGCGACGTTTCCAAGCTAAAAAAGGGGAGAGCAATTCCAAAACGCCATTACTCTTCCAAAATCCATTCTCACCTAACATCCTATAGTTTCCAAGCCATTCTTGTGCTCTTGCTTGCCTTGGAAGAGTACCCGGAGCTTGTATTGGATAAGAGGCATCCCATCCTGATCCCGAGGGACCATTCAAGGTGGTTATACACACGAGGTAACCATAGGAACCACGACTTTTATCTAAACCCTCATTTCCTTCCTCCAAGGGTGTCGTGGGTGAGGTTTCCTTCGTTTAATTGATTATTTAGCATTTATTTCAATACAAGTATTATTTATTCTAGTTTTTCTCCTTACTAACAATGTTCTAGTAACTTTTTGTTTCTATATTCATTACTGTTTTTATTTCAGAGCACATTTGAAGTTCTCTGAGGTTTGCAGAATCTCACGGCCGTGACTTTTTAATGACGCGGCCGTGTGTTTTCTTAAACTCATAATAACGGTCGCGAGGAGTATATCCTAGCTGCCATCTTTTTTATCAAAAATAGTACTAGTCGTGAGGTTTTATACCGAGCCGTTATTTTCAAACTTATACAAGGCACGGCCGTGTGGTTCATTTACCCAGGCCGTAACATTCCTTTTAGGCTGAAGATGTAAGAAAAATGCTTTCAAAACCTTCTGTTGTTTATCCACGTTAAGCTCCATTTTCTTCTGTACTTTTATGTTTTGTTTCTTCCCTTCCACAACTTAGCTTGTTTTTTTAATGGCTGATAAATAGTGGATCTAGCATAAAATAGATGAGTTATGGTCTTTGTATTTCGTGACTTCATTTTTCATGTATTCTGTTGACATGCAACACGACGGCCGCGACCTCTCCATGTCACGGTCGTGTGTTTTGTGAGTCCAATAGTTCAGGCCGTGTTATAGCTATAAAGACCACATGTTTCTTTTCTATGATTGTCACGGACGTCACATTCATTTGGCTACGGCCGTAAGGTTTTGTGAGGTTAGTACATGAGAAATGTGTTTATCGTGCCCAATTACTCATTTTTTATATTATGCATGCTCTATTTTGAGTTATTATTTATACAGAGGATGAAGGATGGTGGAATTGGTCTAAGATCCATAGGTCATGGCCTCCATCCAACTTATTCTACATGTTTGGGCCCCTTTTTTATCCTTGCTTCACATCCATACCCTTTTTGGAACCCTAAAAACTATAGCCGCGACTTTATTTTGATACGTCCGTGAGGTTTATTTATCATATTTTTCACGGTAACCCTATATTTGTCACGGCCACCATATGTGTTGCTATGGCCATATGTTTTATGCATATCCAGTCACTTAAAATAGTGTTTTAATCTCTTCTGTTTTGTTCTGTATTGCCTATTTATAGCATGTTAGAAACTAAAATTTTATTGTATGTCCCTTAGATCTTTATTTGTTTATTTTAATGCTCTCTTGCATATTTTTTGCTTTACTTTGCTCAAACTATACATGTGGCATGTCTACAAATAATAATCAAATCGCATGACCCTGAGAATCATAATTTGGTTTTGTTTTGTTGCGTGTTTTTGCTTAAACTCTCTTCAATCTCCCATTCTGTATATGTTACCTTTAAAAAATTTTATAATAAGAATCAACATTGACAAAGTAGAGGCCAACCTCATAGTTGGGGGAGAAAGGTGCTTAACACCTTCTGTTCTCGTACCTTAGCCTCCGAACCCTCTTTTTCTCTGGTTACACTTTTTAAAAGACCCGTAACCTTCTTTTGTTTTTCTTGAAAAATCAAGTGGCGACTCTATTTTGTTTTTAAAATGCGTTCAGATATCTTGAATTTTCTGTTTTAAATAGAAAAGAAACATTTTTCTAAAATAACGGATATCCGATTCATTTTCCCCTCCCAATCTTCCTCGAAAACGCCCACACACTTCTTTCAAGCACACAAGATCATAGTCCTAACTGTACACCCACTCAAGGCTATGCTATATAGGGCAGATTTCTCGAAAAGGATAGCCAAGTAAGGAGTTGAGCTTGGTGAGTACAATATCGAGTTCAGGCCGAGGACTGCGATCAAGGGGCAAGTTCTTGCAAACTTTATAGCAGAATTCTCCAAACGAGGTACTTCAGTTAGCTTGGACTCAACCGTGCTTGAGCCCGAGCTGAGAGGGAAAGGTGATTGTGCAGCCAAAGACATGGATTGCACAGTTCAAAGAGAAGAAAATGAGGAATCCAAAGCAAAAATGCAGAGGTGGAGTTTATATACCGATAGCGCTTCAAATCATAAAGGATCAAGGGCATGAGTGGTTCTCATCTCTGCTTACCTTTTCATAGCTCTCGAGCTTGTCAAGGGATTTGAGAAAGTGCAAATTGAGCAGATCAATAGGGAAGAAAACTCCCATGCAGATGCCCTGGTAGCCTTGGCCTCAGCAACTGAGCTTAGGATAAAAAGAACAATGGAGGTTCAGAAGCAGGAGAGCTCGAGCATTGAAGTGGGAGCACAATAGGTATATGCTATACAAGATGACCATGAACCTAACTGGATGGATCCCGTCATCAGGTTTCTCAATGATGGTCATCTCCCAAAAGATAAGAAGGCGGCACACAAGATCAGGCATAAAGCTGCTCGATTTTGGTTATCCCCGAATGGTCAGTTGTATAGGAGATCTTTCTTAGGGCCTTATCTATTGTGCGTTCACCCGAATAAGGTCCAGGATTTCTTATATGAACTATATGCGGGATGTGTGGAGGTCACACAGGTGGAAGGTCTATGGCGCATATAGCTATCAGCCAGGGCTACTGGTGGCCTTACATGTAGAAGGATACTCAGGTATACTTGAAGAAATGTGAGAAGTGATAGAAGTATGCACCCCTGCACAGGTAGCCTGCCGAGGATCTCAGCCCCATCCTTAGCTCATGGCATTTTACACAATGGGGACTGGACATTGTTGGTCTATTGCCTAAGGCACCCAACAATAAAAAGTTCCTGATTGTAATGACTGACTATTTCTCAAAGTGGGTTGAGGCTGAGCCCTTAGCTAATATTAGAGATATTGATGCTAAGAAGTTTTTATGGAAGAATATCATCACCAGATTTGGCATTCTGCGTGCTATAGCTGTAGACAATAGAAAGTAGTTCGACAGCTCCTTGTTCAAGACCTTCTATTCGGGTCTGGGAATAAAGAATTATTTCTTAACCCCCTCATACCCTCAAAGAAACGGCCAAGTAGAGATCTTGAATAAGACTCTCCTGTTGAGACTCAAGAAAAGACTGGAGAAAGCCAAGAAAAAGTGGATGGACGAGCTCCCCTTAGTGCTATAGACATACCGCACAACTCCTAGGAGTTCAATAAGGTAAACACCGCTTGCAATGGCTTATAGCGTGGAAGCAGTGATCCCCTTGGAAATAGGACTGCCTACCATAAGAATTGAAGCTTTCGAATTCGAAAACAACAGTCTCAGCATTGCTTGGGACCTAGACTTAGCTGAGGAAAGAAGAGAGCGAGCTCTAGTCAAGCTGGCGGCTTACCATCAACACCTCTCAAAATTCTATAAGAAGCACGTCAACCCCCAAAACTTCCAGGTCGACGAGCTCGTGCTCAAGAAGGTCCTGCTCAACATGAAGGACCTTCTTGATGTCAAGCTCGGCCTAACTTAGGAGGAACCGTACAAGGGCACATCCATCGTAGGCACAAGAGCGTACATACTTGAAGATTTGGAGGGAAAGTAGATCTTAAGACCTTAGAACGCTCAAAATTTAAGAAAATTTTATCACTAAAGCTTGGATTATAAATTCCTTTTTTGATGATAATGAAGGGACCTTTCTTGGAAACTTGTGTATATAGCCTTGCGATGTCTCAAGAAATCCCTAGCTTGGCTAGGCAAAGAAAAGTCCTAGTTGGCCTAAGAGTTAACCCTGGGCAAGAAAGCCTTAGCTCGGCTAGGTGCTAGGCAAAGAAAGTCCAAGTTGGCCTAAGAATCAAGCATGGGCAAGAAAGCTCTAGCTCGGCTTGGCAGAGAAAAGTCCCAATTAGCCTAAGAGTCAAGCCTGAGCAAGAAAGCCCTAACTTGGCTAGGCAAAGAAAAGTTCCAGTTGGTCTAAGAGTCAAATATGGGCAAGAAAGTCCTAGCTCGGCTAGGTAAAGAAAAGTTTCAGCTGGCCTAAGAGTCAAGCCTGTGCAAGAAAGCCCTGGCTTGGCTAGGTAAAGAAAAGTCCCAGTTGGCCTAAAAGTCAAGCCTGGGCATGAAAGCCCTAGCTCGGCAAGGAAAAAGAGAGTCCTAGGGTCAAGGTTGGGTAAGAAAGGCCCCTATCGTCCCGATTAATTACTACTAGGCACAAACCTTAAAATCTCAAAACATGGTAATTTCAAGATTTCTATATCTTCTATTGAGAGATCTTTATATTGAAACGACTTAACCATCTCACAAGTGTCCTAGCTCGACTAGACGCAAGACCTAGCTCGGTTAGGCATAAGACCTAGTTTGGTTAGGCAGAATGTCTAGCTCGATTAGGCCCCTAAAACTCAGTTGATTTGAAGAGAACATTGTTGGGCACAAGTATCCTAGCTCGGTTAGGTGCATAACTTAGCTCTGCTAGGTGCAAGACTTAGCACCGCTGGGCATAAGACCTAGCTCGGCTAAGTGTAAGACCTAGCTCGACTGGGCGTAAGATATCGCTCATCTTGGTGAAGGACCTAGCTAGGCTTGGCATGGGACCTACCTCGGCTAGGCACCAGAGATTGGTACTGCTTGCGCAGTACACAAATGCGAAATGCCAGAAGTAAAGCAAAATAAATGACAAGTAATATTGCACAAGTCTTGAACAAAAATTCATTTCATTAATTGAAAGCAAAAGTACAAAAAGGGCGAGCCGAACTCACAGAGGGGACAAGGCTGTGCATCACAGACTAAAAAAATAAAAGGTAAAAGATACAAAATTTTAAGATAGCTGGGGGGTATCTTGGGCAGCTTGCTCTTGGGCGGGCTCCTTCGTACCAATCCTTTCTTTAGCTGTGCTTTCCTACTCTATCTCCTCAGCACGAGAAACTTCCTCTTGTTTAGGCTCGTCGTCATCAAGGGTTAGATCAACTAGGATGTTCAGATCGGCAGCCCTGGTCTCAGGCCACAGAGGCTCAGGCTCTTCGTATACGTCCTCATACTCAAACGGAGGAGGAGGAGGTGCTTGCTCGAACGGAGGAGAAAGAGGTGCTTGCTCAGAGGCAGGAGGGGAAAGAGGAGCCGCAGAAAGGGGGGCGACCTCCACAACCTGCTCAGGAGGAATGGCTTGCTCAATGAGATGAGTAAGCTGATCTGGAAAGGAGATGTCGGGTTGCAGCTATGGCACTTCCTTGTGGAATGGGAAGTCCTCCGACATCGAGATGGCTTTCAAAGCTGCATCCCAACCCAACTTGAAAAGGGTATTTTGGAGGCTCCAAACTTGGGCTTCATACACGTCCCTTACAACGTCGTAGCCCTCGTTATACTTTGCCTAGGCAACCTGCTTGTTCTGCTCTTGGAGCTCGACATTTGTCCTGAGCAGCTCATTCCTAGCCTTCTTGGCCTCTCCGAGTTCACCGAGGACAGAGGCGAGATTGGCCCCATATTCTCTCACGGGGTCCAGAGCTTGAGTAGCTCAGACCTCGATGTCCTTTTTTGCTTTCATGGCCTCTCCAATTTGAGCTTGAAGGACCTTGTTGTCTTCCCTAAGCTTTAGGGCATCAACCTGGAGAAGACTATACTTCTCCTGAGTACGACTATAGTGCTCGGCGACCTCCACCCCCATTTGTAAGCCCTACACGGTGAGAAAAAAGTCAGCTCGGATAAGTAAACTGAAGATAATTTCTGAGTGTTTGAAGCTCAGATTAGTAACTTACCACAATGATGTGCAGCGCGGTCTACTTCGCTATGGATGCGTCTGGGAGCTCCAGGTATTCGGCCTTGTCCCGCAGGAGACAGAGGCTCTTGGCCAGAGCTCACACCACTTGGTGGTTGGCCTGCACTGAGTCCCGAGCGAAGAGGGGCCTGCCACGACAAGCGGGGGAGAAAGAGAAGGTGCAAGTACCTCGGATGCTTCTGAGCTTCCCTGCCCAGTGAAAGACAAGAGGATGGGCAGATCGCCCTTGACACGCCTCCTGATGTGGCAGTCAGCGATCTCAAAAGCCATGATCCTCTTCTTCGGCTACACTAGAAGAGGTGGTAGAGGAGCTAGAGGAGCTAGGGGTATACTCTGGGTGGTGATCAGCGTAGGAGCTCAGATGGCTGGTGCAGTCGTGAGGGATGAAGTTAAGGCAGTTGGAAATGAGGAGGTGGACAGATCCCCTAGTAGGAAGTTCACCAGGTTCCTCTAAGACATGGCTGTAGCTCTTCGGGTGGAACCTGAGTGGCTGGATGAGGTCCTGGATTTGAATGTTCTTGAAGTGGAAGCTTTGGTGCTCGGATTCGCTTCCCTTTGGGAGTATACCCCTTGGAAACCTTTAACGCGCACTAGACAGTGTTCGAGCTCGCCTTGGCGGATGGGACACCGTTGAACAGACTTTTGAAGCAGCGCACGTTATGATCCTTGTTGAGCACACGCTGTAGGTGTTGCAGTAGGCAGCTGAGAGGGAATGCATTAGTACTGAGCAAGACATGAAAAGATACATTTAACGAAAAGGAATAAATGATTAAGGGAATGGAGCTCAGGTATCTGGGGATCCCAACCTGGTCGGGCAAAGCCGTGGGCAGGGATTGTGGTCTCCAGGTCCGTGCTGCCAATTTCCCTCGACCATGATGAAGTCTTTTAGAACCCCCTTATGGGAGTTCTTCAGCTCAAGCACAATGTTCCTGCTCTTTTTGGTTTTGAAATAATACTTTTTGTGACCTTTGGACGTCTCGGCAATGGAGTAGTAGTATTGAATCTCTCAAACACCGAGATCGATGCCCATGTTGCGATTCAATAATGCCAGCCCCATCAGGATCGAGAAGACGTTAGGGGTAAGCTATGCCAGGCATAACTTGTAGAAAGCAAGAGCTTCCCTCACAATGCTCATGAGGGAAAACTCCAACCTGGACTCTAGAACAGCCATGAGGGGGGAAATAGTTGCCCCGGGCTCTTCAGTAGTCCAGGTCTCCATCTCGATAGCCTGGCATATTGAAACGTCGGCAGGAATGAACGTAGCTCGGCGGAGCTCAGCCAAAGCCTCCGGCATATCAATGTACCGTGCAAGCTACCCCATTCCATCTTTAAAAAAAAGGGTGAATGCCCCAGTTTGTTAAGCACGATTATTCGCATATGTGTGTATATGTATGT
>JAOTRH010020852.1:2415-22130 GCA_034768845.1 Heliamphora exappendiculata | reverse complement strand
GATTGTCAAAAAGCATGTCAAATGGTGTGACACTAGAAAATCCCAATTTGTGGTATAAACTCGACATGTTCTTGCTCTTTCACTTGTCCAAGTTGCTAATAACAAATGTGTAATATCCTAATATTGATCTCCATAGCTGTAGCTCAATCTGCCCAAGTAACTGAACTCATCCTGAAAATAGGAGAAGCGGAAGATGATCTTTAGCTTCCACTGGCCTATGCTAAAAATCTCGGCAACAGTTAATTCAAACTTTTAACTAGAGAAATATGTAATTGTGCACTTGTTTACTTGTTGGAAGCTGAAGCAAATCTATGAAGCTTCTGGAAACTGAAGTCTTGAAAAGCAAAGTAGAACAAACAAGGAATACTTTGAGCCAAAAAATGTGGAAGTTCAGAATAATGGAGTTAATATATAGACAACCGGTATATCAAGTTTTGCACCGATTGTTGTTTATCTTCAAATGAATTAATCTGAAAATTGCTGAATGAATGAAGCTGCTGATAAATTAATAGTAGGCTGTCAAGATTGTTATATAAGAAATGTACAACTCAATCAGCAACCAGCCACTTTAAAAACGAAATGAAATGCACTCCATTTTTTTTTAATAAGTAAAGACTATAAAGCATCTCATTAAAAAGGCAAAAGCATGTACACATGGAGTATACATGGGCACAACAAAACAACCCCAAAACAAAACCCCTAAGCATTTGTTACTTGCAAATTTCCAAAATGATCTATAGAGAGTCTGAGTTGGAGGGATAAGTTTGATGAAGCCAAGAAAAGAAAAAGAAAAAAAAGAGTGTTGACAACACCACACCCTTCAACAAATACATGAAGCACTTCCACACTCTCAAAATATTTACAGTTCCTCTCTCGCCAAATACACCAAATAATATAAAGAGATACCATGTAACAAGCCTTCCGGTTGCTCCTCTTAGGACATTCCTTGTGCTAACACTCAAAATCTTTTACCGATCTAGGCATTACCCAAGTCACCCCAAAAGAAGATAGAAGCAAGTTTCAGAACTCGGATGCCATAAGACAATGGAGCAACAAGAGGTTTACTGACTCCCTAGCCCTTTTGCACGAACACCACCAATCTAATAAAAACTGCTTTATGAAGTTATCAATAGTTAGGATAACCTCCTTAGCAACAATCCAAGCAAAGAACGCCAATTTAGAAGGATTCTTGGCACACCACTTCTTTCCAAGGGAAGAAGGAAATCCCCAGGCTAATGAGATCTTTGTTCAAGTACTCACTAAAAAGGAACCATTAGGAATGACAAGCCACACCACAACATCCTCAACATCTAAGTGAACAGAATAACAGATAACTAGAGAGTGACCCAAGTAACTTGACTGCCGGGTTGACTTCCCAATCTTGTAGGGATCTTTTGAACAATGGGGTCCAAACCTCAACACCTTGACTCAAAGACCAACAGTTTGTTACATGGGTCTTCTTTGTTAGAGAGAGAGAGAGAGAGAGAGAGAGAGAGAGAGAGAGTACGAAAAAGCGTGTATACTCATTGTGAGACGTACACACGTATTTATTAAGCAATGAGAGTATACAGCACATACTGTAGGCATCTCCACATGATATTATTAATACTTAATATATCAATACTAAATATGTTTAACACCTCCCCTTAAATTGGAGCATAAATATTAATCATGCCTAATTTGTTACAAATGTAGTGAACCCGGGGCACGGGTAGCGCCTTAGTGATGAAATGACAACTGTTTACCAGATCGAACAAAACCAAAATTAGTAGTGTCGTTTTTATACTCTTGGTGGATGAAATGACAGTCGATCTCGATGTGCTTAATCCGCTCATGAAACACTGGATTAGTAGCGATACAGTAGACTTATTGTCACACCACAACTTGGTAGGACCCATAGGCGATTCATCTAATTCAGTGAGAAGCTGTCGAACCCACATGATTTCGGATGTTGCAAACGTCATAGACCTGTATTCCGCCTCAGCACTGGACCTCGACATCACATCTTGCTTCTTGTTTTTCCACAATACCAGGTTTCCACCAACAAAGACATAGAATCCTGATGTGGATCTCCTATCAATCGGGCACTTTACCCAGTCTGCATCAAAATAGCTCTTGGTACGAAAATGACCCCAATCACAGAACTGTAGACCCTTCCTCGGGTTAGAATAGAGGTACCGGAGCATACGAACTGCATTCCAATGAGGAACACGGAGATCAGACATAAACTGATTCACAATGCTGACATGATAGGCAATATCTGGTCTGGTCATGGTGGTCAAATAATTAAGTTTTTTCACCATTTTGCGATAACTGTCAAGGTGAGGAAACACATTACCGTCACCGAGAAGAAGCTTCACACTCGGATCCATCGGGGACTCCACACTTTTGGCATTCAGCAGGTCGGCATCGCGCAAAATATCAATAACATATTTCCTCTGAGAAATAAAAATTCCATGCTTACTTCGGGCCACCTCGACCCCCAAAAAATACCACAGGTGCCCAGGATTTTTAGTCTGAAATTGTGTCTGCAGAAAAGCCTCCAGGCTACTAATCCCAACACGGTCATTGCTAGTGATAATAATATCATCAACATATACAACGAGAAGAATACAACTTGAATTAGTCCGATGAAAGAATAAGGTATGATCTTTGCCCGACTTCCGCAGACCAAACTGTTGCACCATCGTGCTAAACCGCCCAAACTAGGCATGAGGAGATTGTTTTAAACCATATAAAGAACAACGAAGGCGACACACCATATCAGACCCCCCCTGAGCAACAAAGCTGGGAGGTTGCTCCATATAGACTTCCTCTTGAAAATCGTAATGGAGAAAGGCATTCTTGACATCCAACTGATAAAGCGGCCAATGTCGAGTGGCAGCGAGAAAAAGAAAAAGACGAATGGAAGTTATCTTAGAAACATGAGAGAACGTCTCAAAGTAGTCAACACCATAAGTTTGGGCATAACCTTTTGCAGCAAGGCGTGCTTTCAATCTAGCCAAAGAGCCATCAGGATTCACTTTCACAGTGTAAACCCATTTGCAGCCAACTGCCTGTTTCCCGGCAGGAAGAGAAACAAGATTCCAAGTACCATTATTATCCAGGGCAGACATTTCCTCTAACATAGCAGAACGCCAACTAGGATGGGAGAGAGCGTATGAAACACTATCAGGAATAGCAGTAGTATTAACTGTAGAAATAAAAACACGTAAAAAAGGTGACAAGCCCTTATAGGAGTCAACATACCGGGGTGATTTCGATAGAGACGGTAAGGGCGACAGGCAGCAATAGATGGCTCACTTATCGGCGGATCAACCGACGAGATAACTGGCTCAGCAGAAGGCGGATCACGGGAGGGAGAAGCTGCAGGAGGTGATGCTGGAAGCGGCTCAGAAGGTGCGACATGAGTATTAGTTGTAATTCGAGAGACCAAAAAATCGGTAGACAAAGGGGATGGAGGTGACTCACGACCCGGAGGTGGAACAGGAGGAGGAGAATAAAATGGGATCGATTCTAGAAAGGTAATATCCCGAGACACAACAAACCGACGAAGTGCAGGACAGTAACACTGATACCACTTCTGGTGTTGAGGGTAGCCAAGAAATACACATTTGAGGGCACGAGCATCAAATTTAGTGACCCGTGGTCTGGTGTCATGCACATAGCATACGCAACCAAAGATTTTAAGAGGCAGGGAGTGCCCAGGCAACATAAGAGTTAATACAGATATCAGGAAAACACCGCCCAAGACAGTAGATGGCATGCGATTAATAAGATAACAGGCCGTAAGAATAGCCTCACTCCAAAAATAATGAGGAACATGCATATGACATAGAAGAGCACGGGCTGTTTCCAGAACATGCCTATTTTTTCGCTCAGCCACCTCATTCTGTTCGGGAGTATCAGGACATGACGTCTGATGGGAAATACCATGACTCACTAGAAACTCTCTCATGGCAGTAGATAGATACTCCCCCCATTATCACTACGCAAGACCCTAACACAGGTACCAAATTGGGTTTGCACAGTCATACAAAATTAAGTAAACACAGATAAAACCTCAGATTTATTTTTCATTAAATATAGAAATGTGGCACGAGAATAATCATCTACAAAGCTCACAGAATAGCGAAAATCAAATAAAAAGGTGATCGAACTAGGTCCCCAGACATCAGAATGGACTAATTGAAAGGGAGCAGAATCTCTTTTATTGACTCGAGACTGAAAAGGCACAAGCAGGTGCTTGGCAAAATGACATGACTCGCACTCAATGGCAGACACAGACTTTAAACTAGGGTACAAAATTTTAAGACTCAACAAATCAGGTTGCCCAAGACGACAATAAATATCAAGGGCAGAAGACGACAAGGAAGAATACACCTGAGCAAGAGCAGCATTGAGCAGGTATAATCCCCCAGAGACCCGTCATTTACTGATAATCCTCTTCGTCGTAAGATCCTGAAAAATACATGAGTTAGGAAAAAATATCACGGAGCAACTCAAATCAGTAGTAATCTGATTAATGGATAATAAATTAAAGGGATTAGCAGGAGTATGCAAGACATTGTATAAAGAGAGGGTAGGAGTTGGTGTTGTAACACCACAACCCTCAACAGCTAGGGAGGATCCATTAGCCACCAAAATACCAGCATGACCAGGAGTTAGCTTATAATATGATAGAATACCTGATGATCTAGCCATGGGAGCAGAAGCGCTAGAATCAATAACCCACACACATGCAGTAGGATTACCTGCAAAGGTAGCCGTTGGTACCTCAGAAGAGCTCGTACTATACCCAATCTAACCATACATATATTGATCATATTTTGCAGCAGTCATCTCAACAACTCGTCTCGTCGAGATGGGTGCTCCCTGCGGACTAGGTTGGATATAGTTTTGTTAGCTTAAATTAGATGTGGCATTAGCCACCAGTGGGGGCTTCCTATGAAGTTTGTAACATTCACTGCGAATATGTCCCAAAATCCCGCAATAGTAGCACGTACGGGTCTCACGACTACCATCACGACCTCCTTCCCGACCAGACTTGCTACCACTACCACGACTGCGGCCTCGGCTGCTGCGGCTACCCTGGACACCGACCAAAGCAGACTGATCAGAGATCTCAACAAGAGATGTACCAGTACCACGAGACTCATCCCGACGGGACGCCCAACTCACACTTCGGAATGTCTCGAAGAGAGTGAGAATATCTGCTCCAGCAAGGATTTGAGAATGCGCTGAGTCAAACTTAGAGTTCAAACTGGCCAAGAAGCACACCACCAAAAGCTGCTACCTCTGTTGATGAAACTGAGACAACTAATTCGTGAACGAAAGAAGACGATCAAACTCGTCAGCCAGAATCTTAAATTGCATAAAGTGATCCTGAAGAGGCTTCCCGGACTGTTGGGACTGAAAGAAGCCTTTCATGACATCATATAGGTGGGAGAGATCATTAGTGGAGGAATAGATTGATTCCAACGAGGACTAGATCTCTCGCACAGTATCAGTATTGGCCACCAAAGCCTGAACGGAAGGATCCATCGAGTTGAGCAACTGATTGAATATCCAGGTATCATCTCGGGTCCAAGTTCGGAAGGTTGCTGAAGTTTGTGATGGAGGCTCATCAAATAGGTGGAAATCGAGCTCTATGTCTTGAAGCGACTTAATAACACTTTTCTTCCATAAAGCATAGTCATTGGCGCCATCAAGTTTCCGATCAACCAACCGTGTGGATGATGAGAACACCTATGTGGTACGCTGTCGTCCAGCTTCAACCTGGGATTCGCAAGTCACGGAATCCTTTGATATCCTTGTTCACCAACAAAGGAACCAAAAATACCACGAAATACACGTCCCAATCCACACGGAGGTACGAGAAAGCACCACATCAGACCCTCACAGCATCATAGAACCAGTAGACATCACTGTGAGGGAAAGAGAGCCTGGCCGCATTGGTTAAAGATCTGTCGGAGAGTTAGGAGTGAGCGGCAAGGCTCGGAAGGAGTCTATAGAGGTCGGCAAGGGCCTAGAGTGGGTCGCCGAAGCTCCTAGGATGATTGATGGTGGTTGACGTCACCCCTGGAGGGGCTGACGAGGGTCGACGAAGTCTCTGGAAGGACCGACGAGGTCGGCGATGCTTGCTAAAGACCTGACGAAGGTTGGTGTAGGCTTTGGAGTTGCCGACGAGGGTCGACGGTGATTGGTGCAGGCTCCTGGAGAGCCAACGGTGGTCGGCGAGGCCTTTGGGGGTGCCGACGGTGGTCGGCAAGGTGGTCTGACGGTCGGGTTCTGGTGGTTGGTGGCTAGGGTTAGGGTTTTGCGATTGGTGGTAGTTAGGGTTTCGTAGTAGTTAGGGTTTCGTAATTTTGATACCATGTTAGAATATGTGAGAGAGAGAGAGAGAGAGAGAGAGAGAGAGAGAATACGGAAAAGCGTGTATACTCATTGTGAGACGTACACACGTATTTATTGAGTAATGAGAGCATACAGCAGATACTGTAGGCATCCTCACATGATATTATTAATACTTAATATATTAATACTAAATATATTTAACTTTCTTATTTACCACATTTTTATATAAGTTAGGAAAGGCTTGCTAGTAAAGGCATATGACCACACCAAATGTTTAGTCAAAACCTCAGCCTTCTACCATTACCTATTTTAAGAGCGACCTATGAAAGAAACGCTTCCGAATTCCTTTTAATACCCTTCAACATCACATGTGCTCCTCTAATAGAACTCGTTGACTACCGATCCCTTGAGCAACTGTGCTTATCTACGACTATTCTCCTCCACAAGCTATTCCTCTTAATAGCAAATCCTAGTAAGGCCTGGTTGAAGTCAGGCAGATTCTTTATGCCCAAACCACCCTTTACCTTGGGCAGGAAAACCACCTTCCAACTCACCAAATAATATTCAAATCTTAGTTGCACGAAGTGTTAATAGAATAATATTAAGCTAAATGAAGGTGTTAACCCTAATAGGGTACGCAATAGTTTATTTATAGAATAACGAGAACACATAATAAGATATGGTGTGCCCAACCACACCGGATAATAATAATAATAATAAAGCTAATATAATCATAAAACTAACACCCCATAAGCTGGAGCATATATATCTAATATGCCCAGTTTGTTACATATGTATCGAACCTGAGGATCCGAAACAGACTTGGTAAAGATATCCACCAACTTCTCTCCAGTACGAACCGTACCAAATACGATCACACTATTCTGATACTCATGCCAAATGAAATGGCAATCTACCTTGATATGCTTAGTATACTCGTGAAACATCGGATTCGTGGCAATATACACTACAAATTTATTATAACACCAAAGCTTTGTTGGGCTATTGCAAGGATCACTCAACTCACTAAGCAATTGATGAAGTCACAAAATCTCAAATGTCGTCAAGGCCATGGCCCGATATTCTGCTTCTGCACTTGATCTCGAAACCACGTCTTGCTTCTTACTCTTCCAAGAGATGAGATTTTCGCCAATAAATATAGAGAATCCAGAAGTGGATCGCTGATCAATGGGGCATCCTGCCCAGTCAGCGTCAGAATATCCTTCTATCATAGAGTGGCTATAATCACTAAAATGCAACCCCTTACCGGGATTATTGTGGATATATCGTAGAATTCTAACCACGACATTCTAATGTGGGACCCGACGCGCAGCTATGAACTGGCTCACCACACTCATAGAAAAGGCTATGTCTGGTTGTGTCATTGTTGTTAGATAATTCAACTTCTCAACCATTTTTCTATATCGGTTGGGATGAAGAAAAACATCACCCTCATCAGGGAGAAGTTTAGCACTCAAGTCTATAGGTGACTCAACCCCTTTTGCGTGCAAAAGCCATGCGTTAGCAAGAATATCCAGCATATACTTTCGTTGGGAGATAAAGATACCCTTCTTACCTCGTGCCACCTCTACTCCAAGAAAGTATTTCCATTCTCCAAAATCTTTAGTTTGAAACTGAGATTTCAAAAATTGCTTCAACGCAGAAATGCCCACCGCATCATCACATGTGATAACAATATTATCAATGTATACAATCAATATAATACAACCAGCAGTTGAGCGTTTATAGAACACCGTATGATCTTTTCTGGACTGTAGAAGACCAAGCTGGTGCATAACCATACTAAATCGACCAAACCACGCTCGTGAAGATTACACTTCATGTCATAAAGAGATCGATGGAGACGATAGACCAGCTGAGACCCCCCTTGTGCAACAGAACCTGGAGGTTGCTCCATATAAACTTCCTCTTGCAAATCACCGTGAAGAAATGCATTCTTCACATCAAGCTGGTACAGAGGCCAATAGCGAGTGGCAGCCATAGACATAAACAGGCGAACATAGGCCATTTTGGCGACAGGAGAGAAGGTATCAAAATAATTAACCCCATACGTCTGAGCATTACCCCTTGGTAACAAGATGAGCCTTCAAGCGGGCAAGAGAACCATCAGGATTGATCTTGACTGTAAAGACCCATTTGCAACCAATAGCCTGCTTACCTTCTGGAAGAGAAACGAGGGACGAGATAGAAGTGGACTCATGAGCTTGCATCTCCTCCAACATAGCACCCCGCTAGCTAGGGTCAGCTAAAGCCTCAGGAACAGTACGAGAAATAATGGGTTGATCTAGAGTGGCGATATAAGTCTGTAAAGAGACTAAGAGTCCCTTGTAGGAAGTAGTATATAGAGGATAATCATTGCAAGTGCAATAAGATTTTTGAGTAGTAATAGGAGTATCACGAGCAGGGGAAGGAACACTTACCGCGGGAAGAGGATCCGCAAACAAGGAGATTGGCTCAGTAGAGAAAAGTTCCAATGAAGCTGAAGGAGTGGAAGGAGAAGGTGGAGACTACCCCTCAGTAGGAGGAACACCTGCAGGTGAGGACAAAGGCAAGTAAGATACTAAAAAATCAAGATGTTCAAGATCAGACCGCCCACCCCTCGACATAGCCGAGTCTGACGCAGAAAAGAAAGGAGTAGACTCTACAAAGACAGCATCCCGGGAGACAAGGAAATTGTGGAGAGAGGGACAAAAGTAGCGATACCCGTTCTGAGTCTTCGAATAACCAAGAAAAATATATTTGACAGCCCGAGCATCCAACTTTGTTCGCTGAGGATGGGTGTCACGATCATAACAAAGGCACCCAAAAATTCGCAAGGGTAGAGAGAAAAGGCTCATTGCTGGAGTGAGGACGGCCATCGGAATTTTGCCACCAAGGGCCTGAGATGGGAGACAATTAATCAAGTCGCAAGAAGTTAACATGGCATGCCCCTAGAATTGTTTAGGCACTTGCATCTGAAACAATAAAGCACGAGCAGTCTTCATAATATGGCGGTTCTTGTGCTCAGCGACACCATTTTGTTGTGGGGTGGCTGGGCAAGAAGCCTGATGAACAATACCATGAGTAGATAGAAAAGTCTTCAACTGGGTGGAGAGATACTCACCACCATTATCACTGCGCAAACATTTAATTTGAGCTTGAAATTGGGTTTTTACTTCCATACAAAATCAGAAAAAAATAGATGTTACTTCATATTTATGTCGTATAAGGTATAAGAAAGTCACACGAGAATAATCATCTACAAATATGACATAATAACAAAATTCAGAAATAGACTCAACTGGACACGGCCCTCAATCATCTGAATGAACTAAAGAAAAATGAGCCGAAGCTTGTTTATTAACCCAAGGTAATAAAGGCACACGCATGTGCTTTGCTAACCGACACGACTCACACTCAATATAAGAAATAAAGCGAAAATTAGGACAAAGATTATGCAAACTAGATATAGATAGGTGCTCCAGACGGCAATGAGCCTTGAAACTGGAAGAGGAAACTACTGAGCAGGCCTTAGTAGCCACCTCCTCTACCAAGTATAGCCCACCAGAAACTCGACTTCTACTGATAATCTTCCTCGTCATAGGATCCTGAAAAACACAGCCATCAGGATAAAAAATCACACAACAGTTGAGATAGTTAGTGAGCTGACTGACTGATAACAAGTTAAATGGATTTTCAGGAGTATGTAAGACATTAGGTAGGGTTAAGGAAGGTGTCGGAGTAGCAACTCCACGTCCTTTAACCGGTAAGGAAGATTCATTAGCCACAAAACACCAGGATGGCTAGGAGTCACCTAATAGTCAAATAATATACCTGCAGAACCAGCCATATGATAGGAAGTACCTGAATCAATCACCCAGACAGATGGAGTAGTCGCCAGACAACCACTAGAATTACCTGCGAAGGTAGTGACAACAGGAGCGGGAGGACTATGACTAGTAACTTGAGATTGAATATACTGTTCATATTCTGTTGGTGTCATCTCTACTAGTTACTTCTGAGAAGAGGAAGCCGAGTCTACCTGGGGATACTCAGCAGTAGCATTGGCCACTGGGGACGGTCTTCCATGTAATTTATAGCACTGACTGCGAATATGTCCCTGAATCTCACAATAGTGGCAATAACGAGTCTCATGAGCACCCCCTTCGCCCCCTCCACCTATTCGACCTCCATCACGGCTACGGCCACGAGTTCCATTGCCGTCTCGAGAAGCAACTAGGGCAGATTGATTACTAGTATCAGATGAAGGCCTGGTATCGTCACGGCGCATCGAACGACTCACTCAACGGAAAGTCTCAGATAATATAGGAATATCTGTCTCAGCAAGAATCTGGGAACGAGCCGTGTCATATTTAGGATCCAAATTGGCCAAGAAGCACACGACAAGAATCTGCATCCGCTGTTCTTGAAACTTATTGAGAGAATTGGTGAATGGAAGAAGCCGATTAAACTCGTCAACAAGCATTTTAAATCCCATAGTGCTCTTGAAGAGGACGACCAGCCTGTTGCGAACGGAAGAAGTCTTACATCACATCATAAAGGCGCGATAAGTCATTTGTGGAGGCATAAATATCCTATAGAGCCCCCCCCCCCCCAGATTTCTTTTCACTGCATCGGCACTTGCAACTAAAATCTTGACACTGCGGTCCATTGAATTCATGATCTGACTAAAGATACGAGCATCATCTCGTACCCAGGTACGGTAGGTAGGTAAATTAGCATCTGGAGCATCATCAAATAAGTGGAAATCCAATTCTATGCCTTGCAAGGATTTCAACACATTCTTTCTCCACAAAGGATAAGCTGAAGCACCAAAAGCTTCTCATCAACAAGTCAGGTAAAAGAGGAGAACACCTCAGTTCTAGCTGGTCGCCCGGTATCTGTCAAAGACTCATTAGTCTCAGAAGTCCGAGTAGCATACCCATCTTCTCCTGTTGACATCCCTGTTTAAAGATCAAAATCACAAAAGTTCCTCACAACTCCCAAATAACCAAAACATGAACAAAGGCAGCACTAGATCCTCACTGCATCACGAAGCACCGAACAACACAGAACAGTAATGGAAGAGAGCCCATCGTACAGTGATGCAGTGAGGAATATAGAGGCAGTGAATGACAAAGAGGGCTGGCGAGGCTCGCTGGAAGTGCGACGAGGGCCGGCGATGTTGGCTAGGCTTGCGACGAGGAGCGGTGAGGCTCGTTGAGTGGGCGACGAGGGACGGCGAGCCTCGCTGGGTGTGCGACGAGAGGCGGCGAGGCTTGCTGAGTGGGTGATGAGGGACGGCGAGCCTCACTGGAGGTGCGACAAAGGTCAGTGAAGCTTACTGGGTGTGCGACGAAGGGTGGCGAGCGTCGCTGGAGGTGCGACGAAGGTCGGCGAAGCTTGCTGGGTGTGCGACAAAGGGCGGCGAGCCTTGTTGATGGGTCTGGCTAGGATTTCAAAGGCTGCTGGTGGGTCTGGCTAGGGTTTCAGAGGTGCGGTGGTGGCTGTGGGTGGTTGCCAGAGTTTTAATGGTGGTGGTGGTGGCGGTAGCTAGGATTAGGATTAGGATTAGGATTAGGATTAGGGTTAGGGTTAGGCTCTGATACCATTTTAATAGAATAATATTAGGCTAAATGAAGGCGTTAACCCAATGAGGCACGCAACAGTTTATTTATAAAATAACGAGAACACATAATAAGATATGGTGTGCCTAACCACACCGAATAATAATAATAATAATAATAATAATAATAAAGCTAACATGAAGCGGGGGCAAGGGCAAGGGCGAGAGCGGAGGAGCAAGAGCATACGGAAGAGTTTAAAGTTGGGAGTGCGTATGAGAGCGTTTATATCTTTTATATATTCTATGAAACATTTTTTAAATTAATTGTAATATAAGTTAAAATATGTATAAATACTGTAGATTAGTATCAAATATAAATTATTACGTGTAAATATAAATACATATTATGAAATACAAAGTACTAGAATACATATTATGTAATTTTATTTTATAATTTTATGAATGCTGTAGATTTTATCTTATATTGTAGCAATTTTTTTTTGTATTTTTTAGGATTTATATGTATGTGGGAATCCATCCTAATTAAGAGCGAGTTTCTCTCTCAATAGGAGCGAGGTTTTTACAAATTTCTTACTTTAGAGCGCGGAAGCGAGGTTCAAAAGAAAATTTGTCATCCTAGTAGGAGAATCCTGCAACTAAGATTTAAACTCGTATTCATTCTCCTCTAAAGAAAATTCTTCATCAACCTCTAAACATTGGACCACCAATAAAGGAACTGGGAGCAAAGATAGAAAGTAAGTTGGAAGGCTTAGTACTCTTGATCAGGGGCAATCTACTTCTTTGGAGAGATATTGCCCCTTCTAAGAAGCTAGCCTCTTCCCAAACCTCTTCACCATTGTGTCCCAAGTTGCCTTTGCTTTGAATGATGATCCCAAGGGCAACCCCAAATAAATAGAAGGAAAAATGCTGACCCTACAACCGAAGTTCATGGCCAAAGCCTCCATGTTCAACTCGAAGCCTAAATGGAAGGATTACACTTATAGTTAGATTCACACGAAGACCACAGACTGTTGGGAGACAAAGAAGGATACATCTAAGTAATCTCAACTCTTCCTCATTCACGCCACAAAAAAACGTGTCATTCACGAAATGCAAATGGGACATTGAGAGCATAGATTCTTCCTGCGCACTTGCACAAAAATCATTGATGTGCCCATCTCTCGATGCTCTACAAATAATTCTGCCCAAAACTTCCATCACAATAAGCTTTAAAAAAAAGCTTTTATCACAATAAGGAACAAAAAGGAGACTAACGGTTTTCTTGCCTTAGACTTCTCGAATTGGCAAAGAGGCCTTTGGGAACCCCATCACGAGAACTAAAACTTGATATCATGGGCCTTCTTAAGATCAAGGTTGCATATGACCCCTGACACATTGCTTTGCCATTTGGAATAAACACATTCATTAGGAATCAAAACAACATCCAGATTCTGTTTACCTCTAACAAGGGCATTCTGAGACTTAGAGATGACCTTACTAATCACCATTCTAAACCTTCCAGCAAGAAACTTAGCAATAATCTTATAAATGCTTCCTACCAACCTAGTAGGTTTGTAGTCCTTCAACTCTACTACATCCCCTTTCTTAGGCACTAAAGCACTAAAGCAATAAAGGAAGCATTAAGGCTTCTTTCAAACTCGTCTGACTCATAAAAGTATGGGAAATAGGCCATAACGCACTTCTTAAAGAAGGCCCTAGAAAAACCATCCAACTTGGGGCCTTATCCCCATTAAGACTTTTAAGAGCCTCAACCACTTTCTCTGCAAACGGTCTCTCAAGCCACAAAAGACCATTCGAATCAATAAAAGCAAAATCGAGATGGCGAGGACTAGTCTCCGCACCTCCTGTTCAAAGTTGAAGTTCTAATAGAAGTTGGCAATGCTAGCAGAAACCGTTTTCGCCTTCGTCTACTCCAGCCGATCAATGACAACTCTCACAATATGCTAGCAGAAACCATTAAGACTTTTAAGAGCCTCAACCACTTTCTCTGCAAACGGTCTCTCAAGCCACAAAAGACCATTCGAATCAATAAAAGCAAAATCGAGATGGCGAGGACTAGTCTCCGCACCTCCTGTTCAAAGTTGAAGTTCTAATAGAAGTTGGCAATGCTAGCAGAAACCGTTTTCGCCTTCGTCTACTCCAGCCGATCAATGACAACTCTCACAATATGATTTGTTCTCCTATGTGTGTTAGCCACCCCATGGAAAGTTAGTATTATTACCTGCTTCTTTGAACTAGAGAGGCTGCACCCACTGCTTCCAATTAACTTCTTCTGAGAGGAGAAGCCTCCGTAACTCTTCTTTCTTCACCATGCTTTCCACCTTCTCATCAAATGACAAGCCCATACCCCCTTCCTTTTCATCCAGTGCTCTAATGTCTGCCAATCTAGGAATTCTCTCCTTAACCCTTCTCAGCGCATCTTTGTTCCATGATTTTACGTTTTCTTTCAAAATCTTTAGCTTCTTTGCAAGACTAAAACTCGGATTGCCCTCTACTAAAAAGCCCTCCTATCGTAGTTGCACCATGTCCGTGAAGTAAGCTACATATTCTTGAAACGAAAGGGTGAGGGATCATATGAGAGACCACTATAGTCAAATAACAAGGGAACATGGTCCGGTACCGGCCTAATAAGGCATAATTGGCAAACATTCGAAAAATGCTCCTCCCAACCTGAATTGATCAAAAATCTATCAACTCCGGACGTGGAGCGGCTATTACACCAAGTGAACCTACCTTCCTCCAACAACAAATCAAGTAAAGATTCCTTTGAAATGAACTCTGAGAAACCTCTCTTATCTCTGATTCTATGCTAATAGACTCACATCCCGATCTTTCATGAGGGAATCTAATGATGTTGGAGTCCTCGTCTACACACCAAGAGAATCTCTGAGAAGCAACAATAAGAGAAAGCTCCTCTTAGCCCTATCACCAGAATCCAATAGACCATAGAATTTGAAAAAGGTCCATATAACGTCATCCTCAACCATGCTAAACAAACAAGAAACTTTAAATGATTCGATATGCACCTGCTTTTTCTTTAAAACCCTGGCACCCCCTATTTTGCCCTGAGCCGCCAATAACTCCCACTTGACCCTTTTACCACGCGAAATAGATTTCACTACCTCAGCTACTATAATCTCAACACTTATTTTTGGTTCAGACAAACTAGATTCCCTTTGCCTTGCTTTCATAATCCCTTTAATTGAACACCTTTTGTTGTGTTCGTTTAAACCCATAACATTCTAAGAGATTATTCTTAACTTTATAGGGAAACAGTTAGAGCAAAGGCGTCACTCCTTCCACTAAGAGCCGTCCTTAGCTCTTTTATACCACCAAACTTATAGTTAATGGAGCAATCCAGATTCCTCAACCCCTACCTAGGCGAGATCCTGGACTAGCCCATGCCTTTTTTACTGGCCCCTTGATTTGAGTCCTCCATCTCTTCTCAATGTTTGCGAAAAGTTACATCACATGGTCTTCATAGCCTTTGCAAGTGACTCCCAAGTATCCACCCGGGCCCTTGATTTTCTTGAGAACCCCACGGGATACTTTGTCTTCTACTCTTTCTTTAGTACTTTCGCCTCTTGAAAGAAGAACCATGGAGCCATTCTCATCAAGCCCCACCCCAAGGTTGCAATATGCTTGAAACCCACACCTCCCCTTTTTTGATAAAAACCCACACCTCAAACCCCTAGCAAGATTATAAACCACCATAACACCATGTTGCAACTCCCTCTCTGCAATTCCATCATATTACAAGATTTACATCTCAGATCCTTGGACTCTTCCCAAACACTAGAACTCCCAATGACGGAATATCCTTGCTTAGCACCCTCCCACCACCGAAATCATTGGTAGGCTCAACATACAATTTCGTCTCACTAAAACTACTCTCTTCTCGCTCTGCCTTCCCCAACGACCCCCCCCATAAACCCCTAAATCCAACCCCTAACCAGGAAAGGAAGGAGCTTGCCTTGGATGACTCAAGGTCATCAACTGAAACTACTGATGTTTTCTCATATGCCGGCTGGTCTGGTTAAATAAAATTGGATCTGCTGCTGGTGGAACTGGATGTCGATCCAATGGGTTCGGAAGCGATCAATGTAAAATAATAAAAAAAGAAAGTAAAAACCAAGATCCATGATACGAAAAAAAAATTAGAATGAGGAGGAAAAAGATATCGTGATGCAAGTCCATTATTTCTTGCATCATAGATAAGGCAAAGCACTTTCTCTTAAGAATGCACCTGGTTCCATCTTTATTTCATTAGTTAACCCACCTTTTTTTAAAAGAGATTGTAGTAATTCTAGTTTTACACTATTTGGAATGGCTCTCTCATAGTGAGAAATTTCAAAGACTTCTTGATGAAAAAGACCAGGAGAAAGAAGATGACTAGGACGAGAAACCGGTGATACCTGGTCGTTGACTTGCAAGGATCGACGTTGGGCCAAAACTATCGAGCAAGTATAGTCGGCATCACTAGAGCAACCTCCTTCTCTGGAGATAGTGGCTGCTCTTACGTTGAAGGAGTGAAAATAACTGACCAGTTTTGATCCGGACTGACCATCCCCCAGTCCCTACACCTTTCCTGATCCAATCCAAACCCATGACCTGAAACCTCCACACTTGTTTCCCCTTAAGGTGATGGGCCCAAAGTAGTGGGCCAGCCTATAAAAATGGGCTTTCTCAAAATGGGTTTCAAAAAGTTTGGGCTTGCTATTGGCTGCCTCCCAATATGCCTAAACCTCAACCCGCCTTGATCTTGTCCGACCCTATCGAACATTCCAGTGCTACAACGGCCGCGTGTCGAACACCCAGGCCTCACCTGTCCCTGCCATTTGAAACAGAGGCCTGCTTTACTTCAAAATACACCTCTTTCCCCTCGTCACTTCTACCCCACCTTTGACGTCCCCCAACAACCCCACTCGCCTGAGTGCCGTGACCAACATGTGCCACCTTCTTCTTTCCTTCTAGTGGGCATGCACCCCCTTCATCAAAGCAAACCGACGACCGTGGCTGCATCAAAAGGGCTCATCTCCACCCAAATATTCATTGAGCAGAAAAACTGCCTGTTGCCAATAGAGATCTGTGCCAGAATCGATTTCTCATCCCCCCTTCACTACAAACGTGGCCCATCGGAAGTGGCCTCGACGAGCTGTCATTGCATCCTCCTAAAATATTGCCCCAAGAGTTGCCCAAAGACATGAACAAATCCTCTCTCCAAAGGTGAATCGTCAAACCCACTAACCTAGCCCATACTTCCAAAGGTCTAGCCCTTGGCTTCGAACACCACCCTACCGGAAACCACCAATCTAAAAGATGGTTTCCCCATTCAAAGCCCATTCCCCATTCAAAACCCTATGACGCCTCTCTCCTGGATGGCAGCAAGAATAGGTAGAAAGCTCGACTGAGATTCCAAATCTTCACCTCCAACGAGACCCCCCATTTTTGATTGGCCCACAATTGAACCAACTTGGCCTTCGGTTAAGGGCCTGTCTTACCCCATCTCGCCAGAAAATCTAGGTCCTCTAGACAGGAAGTAGGCTCCACCTCCACCTTAGGTCCACCCATGGAGTTGGTGGTTTGGACCTTTGTTGAAGCCTCCAACCACTCAGACAGCAAGGCCACTTGCAAGAAAGATCCCTTCGACCTAGAGTATGCTGATGGCCTCACTTCCCCTAGCTCTGCCAAAGCCTAACCACAAAACCTAACCCTTACCTGCACCTTCCTTCAGCAGATGAACAACACTCCAGCCCTTCGCATCTCGCAACTCTACCACAACGTGGCGACCTTCCTTATTGTGAAGACACTAACACACAAGCAGCAGGGAGTCACCGTGGAAACAACCCATTAGCAAACCCCCATCACGCATACAACTCTTTGCCGCCTCCAACATATCACAAACCCCACAGATTTATCCCTCCAACAAAAGAATAGAATGACGATAACCTGTTCCCCTTCTGTGATGGGATAAGTCATGCTGGGTATTCTATAGATGACTCGTGGCGATCAAAGATAGGTTATGCAAGACTTTCATCAAATATCTTTTTTTGATAACTCGATTTGGTCTTATAGCCAAAACGAGGTTGAGTTTAATGATGAGAAAGTTACTGTATCTTAACGAATTTAAATTATTTGGTTATGGTAGATTTAGACCTGTCATTTATTGTAGAAAGTAAGAATATTATCATTAAATGAACAGTGATTAAGAATATTATCTCAATAGCCTCAATCCTGTTGCTCGTGCAATCACCATCATCCACAAAATCTTGGGTTTCCAAGCTATCTGCAAAACTGTCCTCCTTCAATTGTCTTGCATCATGTCGCTCCACCTGTTTGCTGTACTTCAGGTGCAACAACAAAAAATAAAATGCACCCTGTTACTGTTCACAATCCCTACAATCTTTCTGTTACCTTTTGATACCCTAATCTACCTTCGTCCATTAACCAAGGTTCATTGCAAAAACAAAATTTTAGGCTGCACTATACCAGGTTTCTATTATGTCCTAAATCATTTGTAAGGTATTTGAAATTTTAGTTATTAAGGGTGGGGCAGTTATGTTAGTTTCTTCCAAATGACAGCAGCTGGGTAACCCAAGCTTGGTGCAAGCCACTTTCCTCATAATTTAGTTTTGGTTTCAAGCACAGGACTTGAGGTTTGCAAGCTTAACGAGACTGATAAAGCATGGTGTAATTTTTTTTGAGTTATGGTTCTAATTGAAAAGCTCAGCTCACACAACTCCTTAAAACTCAGGTGTTAAAGAAAAGAGAAATTAGGCCTTATAAATCGCACAGAGGGGGCTCAAACTGAGCGATGTGGGACAATCCAACACACCTCTTGGACCACAGTAACCAGATACTCGGCACGCTGTCAAGCGAGCAACCTAGCTCTAATACCAAGTTGAAAAGCCAAGTTGAAAAGCCTAACCCACACAGCTCTTTAAAACCCAAGTGTTAATGAAAAGAGAAACTGAGTCTTATAAATTGCACAGAGGGGGCTTAAGCTGGGCGATGTGGGACAATCCAACACACTCTCTGGACCACAATAGCCAGATAGATACTCGGCATGCTGGAAAAACCAAGCTCTGATACCAAGTTGAAAAGTCTAACCCACATAGCTCCTTAAAACCCAGATATTAAGAAAAAGAGAAACTGAGCCTTATAAACCGCATAGAGTGGCTCAAACTGGGTGATGTGGGATAATCCAACAGTTCTTTGTTCCCTTTTCCTTTTTGATAGGCAAGGGAAGTTAAGAATGCTTGGAAATGGTTGCCAAAAAGGCATCTTGATATTGACTTAGAGAGTTGGCCTTCTCTTTAGATTTTGTAGTAGCTAGGTCAAAACTGGTATCTTCGTTTATCAAGATCTCAACGGAATTTGTGTTTTAGACCTTTGGAAGGAAACTAAAAATTTGGAAGTTTAGCATGTTAAATTACAGAGTGGAAGAAGATTAATGAAAATCTTGTCAATGTGATATCAGAGGATAACTGACAAGTTGGTTTACTTTCAAGTAACCATACAGCAGATATATCTGCTCTGAGAATGTTTCATGTATAAGTTTGGAATGTTAGTATTAATCTGACCCTGTCTCTACTTGATTTGGAAGAAATCCTTAGAGTTTGAAATGTTTCATTTACAAGTTTGGATGATGGGTAAAACTGGCCTTGTATCGAATTGAAGGTCTAGTTCAATTTATACAGCAGATATATCTGCTCTGAGAATGTTTCATGTATAAGTTTGGAATGTTAGTATTAATCTGACCCTGTCTCTA